>CAKXYW020000035.1:0-16708 GCA_935421215.2 Melolontha melolontha | reverse complement strand
GTTAACACTACTAATTAAAGTATTTACTAAGGGAAAATGGTTTCTGAGTTCTTCTGCAACACGATTTAGTCCGTGCGCCAAGCAAGTTATGTGAATTAAATTTGGGTAAAAGATTTTCAAGTTGAAAGCTGCCTTCACCATGTATGGTGCAGCATCCGTCTAAAACAATAGAATTTTCTCTGTTGGAATCGATTCCGATAAGAAGAAATTTGCCAGTTCTTCCTATATAAACCTTGTTATTGTCAAATTATTTGCCTTCCAACTGTTTGGATGAAATTAAATAAGATTTTGCTGGAACTGATACGTTAAGGATACCAATCATCAAATGAGAGCAGATAGTGTGGGCCGATACATAGGCCCACACTATCAGCAATTTCATCTACGCATCTATAAAGATAATTGTTTGCAACAACCTTTTTAATGCTATTCAATGTTTCTGCATAGATACAGCGAATATAAGTTTTTCTTAACGTGCTCTCGTCAGAAATGTTATATTTGTTGATGTACTTTTGCAAAAACAACTTGACATTTAAATTGTTTAATTTAGGTAGTGGAATATCTGCTGACACAAACATTTGACACAAATCTTCATTAAATTCTTGTTGATCTGATTTTTTGGAAGTTGATACCAAACATTGCGGTAATGTTTGCTGACTCTTCTTTGCCAATTTCATCTTTGTTAGTTTTGCTGCATGAGATGGAGTTTTCATATGCTGGTCGACTTGGAACTTTTACTCACCTGTAATCTGCAAAAAAATATCACATCATCGGTTGTTTCCTTCTAAAATAAAGGTTAGTAAAATATAAAGGAATAATTAAAAATACAAAAAGGTTTTAAGTATATCAATACGTTATGCACGTATTACGCATTTGTTACATGCAATATACATATCTGTAACTGTACACATGGACAATACACCTCGTATTTTCAGCATTTACTTCTGCTTAAGACACGTGTTTCTGCCATCTATAGGCGTCATCAGTCAAGCTAGTGAAGCAATGTATACAAAATAATACAAATCTATTTAAAAAACGGATTTGTATCTGTATATACATTTAAGCTGAAATCGCCTACAATACATAGCAAATTTCGTCTTATCAGGTGGCACTATATAATAAGTGACATCTGACGGACGAAACAGACTATGCCGAAAAAGGCAATCTTTCCCTTGACCAGCTAAGCTGGTACATAAAGGAATAAAATACGTATAGCTGTAGTCCATTAACACGAGCCAGATGGCAGTAAATATACAAAAAGGTTTTAAGTATATCAATACGTTATGCACATATTACGCATTTGTTACAAAGGAAACAAACATGCAATATACATATCTGTAACTGTACACATGGACAATACACCTCGTATTTTCAGCTTTTACTTCTGCTTAAGACACGTGTTTCTGCCATCTATAGGCGTCATCAGTCAAGCTAGTGAAGCAATGTATACAAAGTAATACAAATCTATTTAAAAAACGGATTTGTATCTGTATATACGTTTAAGCTGAAATCGCCTACAATACATAGCAAATTTCGTCTTATCAGGTGGCACTATATAATAAGTGACATCTGACGGACGAAAGAGACTATGCCGAAAAAGGCAAACTTTTCCTTGACCAGCTAAGCTGGTACATAAAGGAATAAAATACGTATAGGTGTAGTCCATCAACACGAGACAGATGGCGGTAAATATACAAAAAGGTTTTAAGTATATCAATACGTTATGCACGTATTACGCATTTGTTACATTTTTCGACATAGTCTCTTTCGTCCGTCAGATGTCACTTATTATATAGTGCCATCTGATAAGACGAAATTTGCTATGTATTGTAGGTGATTTCAGCTTAAATGTATATACAGATACAAATCCGTTTTTTAAATAGATTTGTATTATTTTGTATACATTGCTTCACTAGCTTGACTGATGACGCCTATAGATGACAGAAACACGTGTCTTAAGCAGAAGTAAAAGCTGAAAATACGAGGTGCATTGTCCATGTGTACAGTTACAGATATGTATATTGCATGTCTGTTTCATTTGTAATAATTAAAAACTTAATTAAGTAATTAATAAGAGCAATAAATTTAAAATTTTACTCACAATCTTGCAGCATGCTACGCAGAACACTTTTTCTCCATCCATACGCAATTCTGATTAAGGTGCAATCCATCCACGCACAGTCGCTGTTTTCGGCATTTTTGCTATTATATATCACACTCACAAGTTTACACTTCGAAAAGCCAACGTAAAATGACATTTAAAATAAAATTACTTTCGAATATGGGAATAAATTTCTCCGAATAACAAAGAAACACATACTCATAATTTTCGGGTAAAAATGTATTTTTGTATTTATTTAGAAGTTTTAAGATATTTTCCTGGAATTTTGTCTCGGTCTGGATGTATGGGAAGAGCATTAATATATTCTTAGAGACGCTTATCGAAAAAGTAAGGGGAAAAGGCTTAATAAAATGCTATTTTTAATTTAAATTTATATTTAATTTTTGTTTGTTTGTTACACCCACGACATATTTTTAGTAATGCCTATAATAAATTAAATTAAAAATAAATTAAATTTAGTAAATAAATAAAACTTAGATAGTTAAAATATGCAAAAATACTGAATTACTACAAAATATGCTAATAATATGCAAAATGCTTATATTATGCAAATACAAATTTATGCAAACTATAATCCGGCCTTTACTTATAAGTTATAAGTATAGAACATATTAAGCAGAAAAAAGACGAATACTGGTTGTAGGCTGCTTGGCAAGAACCTTAATTCGTAGCAAAGATCGCGGCTAAGAAGTAAGACAGAAAGATGATGTTTCAACATTTCCAGGCTATGGAATTTAAAAATTTTAAAAATGCCTGTCGATTTCGCCTTAGACTTTTCGAAGTCTAACGAACAACGAAACCACGGCCGCTATCTATTTTACTTCTGGAAATATTTGCAAAAAAATTTGACACGTTTAAAACGTATAATTCAAAGTGTTGGTTTTCGATGTTTCGTTTCATTCTTTGCCTTTATAAATTTTGATATGATAATCCTGAATAACAAACACGCGTTTCGCTATCACTTTTGTTGTCGAAATATTCGCGAAAAGTGTTGAGGGGTCAAATTCTACAACAATCAAATCGCAAATCTGATCAAATACTTTACCTCGAATTTTAAGTCGAAATTCGAGATTGCAAACTTTCGAAAACACGAAAATTTCGCTCCAATTTGACATTCAATTTTAGATCATCTCTGTATCTTGGAAACTAAAGCCTCCTACACTGCTGGACGTGTATTGATACGCTGAATCGATTAGTTCAAACTGGAAAACTCTGTGAGGTTTCCTTTATAATTTATTCCCGGAAAACTACATATTTCGGAATCGAAAATCACAAATTCGCCAAAATTCGTGTTGCCGTAACAGCCAAACAGTTAGTTATAATGTGGCACAATAAATACTCGTTTCTTCTTGATGAGAACCTTAATTTGCCGCAAAGTTTAATTCACCGCAAAGATGAGAAATTAGGAAGAGATGGTATTTTGAAAATTTATCAGTTTTTGAACCCCAGGCGATGGAATTTTAAAATTCGTGCACTCATCCATTCCAAACAATTTTGACCCAAGTCTACAGCTGTAGACTTGGGTTCGAGTCCCAACGTAGACCATATTTTTCAATTAAAAAATTTCGTATGATTTGCTTTGTAATTTGTAGACAGCAATGTTTACATCCCCACTTACTCTGCAATTACATACATTCTAATTTGATATTTGTAATATATTTCATATAAAAGCCGAAAAACTCCAATATAATTTATCAATTGTTATATTTAATAAACGGCTAAGAAATTATCTAAACACTTATATATATATATATATATATATATATATATATATATATATGTATTGAGGTAGGTCAACCCTGCACCTAAGAATGCCTCAGTTAGCAAAAGATAGAATTTTAAGGTATATATGTAATCTTTAGGATAATTAAAAAATATTGAAACTGAATTCTTCATATGTAATATCAATAAAGTTGATTTCGCGTATTTAATTCTTTTTAATTCATTCTCATATTTGTTTATTTTTATCTTTTCACTTGCATAAGTCATTTTACTCCGATATCTTGTATTTCTAAAGATATTTCAACTTAATTGATTAATAATAAATGACGCCATTTATTTAGGCGACACTGTACTAATTTAAAATAATTACAGCGGGAATTATCCCTACTATAAAACTAGCATTATATACAATTATTAACATTCACACGTCAAACATGTTCTCACTAACATAAACTATATAATTTATATTAAGCATATGTATATTTAAAATGGTTAAATTGTCATTTTCATTATAATAAAACGTCGAGATTATAAAAATACATACAGCTCAACGAATCAGAAGTTAGGATTGAGAACAAAAGAAAGTTGGCGTCACTAGAAAATTCTCCATTAAAAACACCTAGACGTATTTTAAGTGCCTCTCTGCAAATTAAAAGAAAAAGCATTAATAAATCTATAAAAACCATACGTCAAATCTAGTCAAACCTTACCAGTATATCCAGCTCCTGTTTAACGCATTTTGCGAGTCCAGACGGTAACCGGTGTCCAAGAAAACGATAATTACATTTCACCGGGAAGCCGGCCTTTAGATCGAACAACAAGCTGGGGACGCCATCCGATTGCCGTTCATACCTGTAGCCTGCATTCACAGATCTACCAGCCAAATCCAGAATAATCAAGTCCTGTCCATATCCACATAAGTATTTTTTAATCATCCTACGAATTTTTTGAAAATAATAAATTAATTTATTTAAACACATGAAACCAGTATCAAATTAGTTTAATAATTATAACCTATGTTGCATATTAATATTAATTTAATTAAAACTAAGTCACGAAGAATACAGTTTCCTGTTAAATAATTAAAAGTAGGTAATAGAATTATGTTAGCGTTTAGCTTTATTCATGTCACATTTATTTTGTTGTGTTGTTTAACCTAGATTTTATTTCATATTTATGTTATCACGTGACATGATACATTTTATATATTCATAATTTAATTAATTTATTCTCTTACCTGTTCTTTCTTTGCAATCACTTCATTAAAGTCTTTAATATTAGTCCTTCTCTCACTCGTTTTATTTCGTAGTTTTGAACACAAAAATACCATTATTAATTGCATTGGCATCAGCTGATTTTGTAAGTGTCCTATTGCAGTCACCGAACCTACCATTTAAAGGGTATGTATCTATGCCCAACAACAAGAGTCTAAATTGTTCTTCCTAGCCAGACACATAGCACAAACTTTCGCCCACTCAAATATACTTATAAGAAGTTATATACCGGAACAGCTGTTTAGGTTAAGTATATGTAGTGATTAAAGATTATGTATCTTTGCATCATACGCATATAATAGTTTTAACGTTATACAACCCCATCTATGTGTAACATTGGATAGCTTATTTCATATAGATATTTATAATTCAATATTTTTAAAAATAGGAAAATACCTTATCAGCAAAAGTTTATTTTTAACATTAAACTTTATATTTATCATTAAAGGCCTATTCAGCTTTATATTAATATATATATATATATATATATATATATATATATATATATATATATATATATATATTGTAAATTCAATTTGTTGGCGATTTAAGATCTGGTTTTACTTCAAAATGTATATATTTAACACAACCCTAAATGTTTCTGCAAATTATGTCTTTTTCAAGGAATATAAAATATTCGGAAACTTGTAGGGTTGTTTTAAATATATACATTTTAAAGTGAAACCATACCTTAAATCGCCAACAAATTGAATTTACCATAACATACCAAGGTCACGAAATAATTATCTATATACAGGCTGATTAATTTTTGGCCCTCACCATGGGGATCTCGCTTATTATTGGAAATAGAGTATAGGTTTAAATTTGGCAAAGTTGTTAAATTTTGTGTTTGTTATAAATCCGTAAAGAAAATAGACCTGTGACAAATGACCTTCGTTATTTAAAAAAAAACGCGAACACCCCATTTTCTTCTTTTACCTGTAGCACCGACATTTGGCCTTGTAGAGAAAATATAAAAACACATCCTCGCGGCCATTTCTAAACCTCTATCCAGTGGTGTACTCTAAATTTTTATACGACGTTTCGTTTCTTTCTGGCCATCATCAACTATCTAATTTCTTATAGGCGCCATATTGGATTTAGACATATTCAAAAAGAGTTTTTTTTTCTGATTTCAACCATGTACCACATGCTGACTAAAGTTTTTGACATTAGGTTTTATTTGAAAGAATAAATTATAAGATTAAATAAGGTAGCCATGGAATTTCAATCTGTCAAACATTTCATTTACTGTTCATTAATAATACAAAAATGTCATACACTAACGAAGAGAAACGAGATATGATAAGTATTTTTATTCTTCGAACCGAAATTCAACAGTAGCGAGTGCAAGATATCTACAATTATATCCAGAACGACAACAGCCTCATCGCACCATTTTTCTAGACCTCGACAGAAATTTGGGCGAGAATGGATCGTTTACTAAGCCGCGTAATGGTCAAGACAACAGGAATTTAAATGAAAATCGACAAGATATTTTACAAATGGTAAATTAAAAGCGTGTTTTCAAATTTCATGTTATCTTGTATTTTTATAGATAAATAATAATCCATCAATTTCTACACGCGAAGTAGCGTCAGAATTAAATTTGTGCCAGTCCAAAGTTTTGAGAACTTTACATAAAAGTAGGTTTAAACCATACAGGATCCATGTTAGTCACTCTTTACTGCCTGGAGATAATTTGAGAAGGCTAGAATATTGTAATTGGTTAATGGGAAGGATAGAAAATGACAAAAATTTTTTAAGCAAAATCATCTGGTCAGATGAAACAAAATTTACAAATTCTGGGATGTTCAACAGAAATTCGGAGCACTATTGGGCAGTACAAAATCCCCGAAAAACAGGGCTAGAAGACCACAACATCGTTTTGGAATAAGCGTTTGGATGGGTATTTTGGCAAATCGTCTCTTAGGACCAGTTACGTATGAAGAACATTTAAATGGAGAAAGATATTTAAACATTTTACGTACATACATATCTTACTATCTTGACGACAATATCCCATTAAATCAATTACAATATTTATGGTGGCAACAAGATGGCGCACCAGCACACAATGCAGCTGTTGTTAGAAATTTCTTAAATCAAGAGTTTGCAAACCGTTGAATTGGAAATAGGGGAGTTGTTGAATGGCCTGCGAGATCACCTGATTTAATTCCGCTAGATTTTTTTTTATGGGGATATGTTAAAAATAATATTTATGAAGTAGATGCGCCACAAAACATTGAAGAATTACGAGACAGACTTCAGAATGCCTTCGATGCAGTTCCTAGAAGAACTATACAAAGGGCAGTACAAAATGCCAGAAAGCGTGCCCAATTGTGCATTACTGAAGATGGCCAGATAATTGAACATTTACTGTAATTGTTTATTGTTTACTTTTCTATGTATTTTTATTAATGTTTTTGTTATCTTGTACTCGCTACTGTTGAATTTCGTTTCGAAGAATAAAAAATACTTATCATATCTCGTTTCTCTTCGTTAGTGTATGACATTTTTGTATTATTAATGAACAATAAATGAAATGTTTGACAGATTGAAATTCCAAAGGCTACCTTATTTAATCTTATAATTTATTCTTTCAAATAAAACCTAATGTCAAAAACTATAGTCAGCATGTGGTACATGGTTGAAATCAGAAAAAAAAACTCTTTCTGAAGATGTCTAAATCCAATATGGCGCCTATAAGAAATTAGAAAGTTGATGATGACCAGAAAGAAACGAAACGTCGCATAAAAATTTAGAGTACACCACTGGATAGAGGTTTAGAAATGGCCACAAGGATGTGTTTTTATTTTTTCTCTACAAGGCCAAATGTCGGTGCTACAGGTAAAAGAATAAAATGGCGTTTTCGCGTTTTTTTTTTAATAACGAAGGTCATTTGTCACAGGTCTATTTTCTTTACGGATTTATAACAAACAAAAAATTTAACAACTTTGCCAAATTTAAACCTATACTCTATCTCCAATAATAAGCGAGATCCCCATGGTGAGGGCCGAAAATGAATCAGCCTGTAAATATATATAACGGCTAAGAAATTATCTAAACACTTATATATATATATATATATATATATATATATATATATATATATATATGTCATTTATAATTGGCAGTAATTGCCGAAACATGTAAGAGATTATTTTAAATATATACACTTTAAAGTAAAACATACCTTAAATCTCTGACTATCTAAATCTACTAGATATATATATATATATATATATATAAATATAAATTAAAAATATGAATCTTAGCACGTCTATCATATTAATTCTATTAATGATTACTAGCATTAATTAAGATATATTAAAGATTATCGTTATTATTAAATATCACTATCTTATAGGGACAATATCAAAATTTCCAAAATGTATTACTGCTTACCCGGTGACTTGGTCGTTCTCTATATTGTTAATTATATATAGTTAAATAATCCAGTTTATAATATATAATATCAATCAATTTTTATTCTTAAAAATAGTTAAATATGTTATGCAACCCACTTACTCTCTTAAGGTTTATTTTAAGCTTAAGTTGGTGGTTTAACAAAACCACAGAAATGATCAAGCTTAAAGTTTAAATCAACTATATACAACGCGCAACTGTCGCTCAACTTACGCTAAGTGCCGTTAGAGCTTAAGGCATTACTAAACTCGAATTGTACAACCGATCCTAAATGTTTTATTTCATTTAACCACATACATATCGCTTATAATAACGGACCTCCTTATATTTAGAATTTATTAATGAATATATTTAATGCTACACGCTATATGTTTCTTTACGTTTCGTATCATTTTATAAATATTCATTTTGGTTTAGTAATTTACACACACAAAAATATTCATTATGAGATATTATCCTTGATACAGGAGTATATTTTACCTCGGTAAATTAATTCGTGCCATTTTTCCAAGCTTCTTGATCACAATTTTCACAGCATCTCCCTTTTAATATAATTTAGCATCGTACGGTGACTCATATTTAATTAAAAATAAAAGCAGTAGCTAGTTTTATAACTCTCTTCCGTACAATATAAGGTGCAGATTTATGTTCGCTAATGGCGGCAGGATCTGGCGATCCCGACGGGTTAGTGACTTTCTATCTGCCGCGGACTGTAACTGTACCAAGACCAGCGTAATAGATAGGCTGTATCGACAACATTTCAAGCGGGGAAAGTATCGAAAATCGATGTATATGTGTATGACTTATTGCCGTCAAGGGAATGAATTTAACAGAATTCTATACTTTAAGGCTTGCCGTAACAAATCTACTTAATGGATAGTCCTGATTGTAGACGAACATTTCTAAAGTACGAGACGCAAGATGATCAGCATGAGCATAGTATGTTTAAGGAAGCTACGGTATATGTTGCTTTTTAATCTGACTAAATTTGTAATATATAGTAAATTACAAAAACAATCAAACAATTTAAACATTTTCAAAATTTATTTCAGTTTATGTAGTTCAGCCAGTAAATTTAAAAGCATTAGGGGAAGTATTTGTTAGTAAAATAAATAAATACATAAAAGTATTCGCTTAAATAAATAATAATACAAGTAAAATGTTAGAACACTTTTAATACTTTATTGGTTAAACATATGATTTCGGGAGACATGCTAACCTTCGAAATTAATTCGATTTCTCTGGCTTGTAGACTTCCGCGGTCGTTGACTCTGGAATTTTGGGGTGCAACGTCGACCAAGATGGAAGCGCAAGGACGCGGTCCCAGCCCGGAATCCCAGAAGTTATTAATTTGGTACCATTATGGAACACAAATACATAAAAAAAAGATTTTTTTTCTTTTTCTGTTAGTACCCTTTTTCATTAACATAAAATGACATCTACAATCAATCGATATTTTTTTAATAAATAATAAAATGTAATAAACATTGGTTTCTTAGAATAGTTTTTCAAGAAAGGTGTCGTTTGCCACTTATACCTAATCAATCTATAAGTGAATGTTGGGTCATTTGAAAATATGTTTTTCCCACTCCCCTTATAGTAAGCATACCATTAATACATTGTTTCTATAGATGTAACTTGGTTTTACTGAAAAGACTGTGATTGTCATGACAACGGGGCGTAAGTAATTTACTTACGTCCTTTAGGGAAAAAAAGTGCATCAAAACACGGGTTCTATTAATTCATATTTATGGTAATATTACAGTTTGTACAATTAGTAACATTATTAACAAAATTGGGATATTTATTTATATTTCTTGATAATTCAATGTTTTTATCACCTACTTTATCAGCAACACTTAAGTCCGTGGTTTCATTTGACACTATCATCGCCGAAGATGCTTCAGTATAATTTGTACCCTGATTATCATATAAAACCTTATTAGCAATCGCTTTTTTGTTAGCAATAGAATCTGCTATGTAGGTTTTCGCAATACTACTAGACTTCCACCCCCCCCCCCCGTGCCTCTTTAGTGTGAGAACTTCTACTACAGTATTCGCTAATAACGTTGTTGACGTTCTTCTGAACGAATGACCTGTATAGAGTTTAGGTTTGTCTAAATTCAGATATTTTGCTATCTTACAATGTATTTCTGCGATTGTATTTTTACCGACAGGTTGATTATAACATCTCCCTCCATGATAACGCATGAAAAAACGTACAGTTGCAATTTTGGATCTAATGTTGATATATTTTTTGACAATTTGCAAATAGCAATAGTTATTTCCTTTAGAGGCTGTAATTGTAAATTACGCGGCATTCCATTTTTCGAATCTGGTATTGTAACAATAATTATTTCATTTATTTCTTTCACATCCATCAATTTCATTTCGCATAACTTCTGGCCACGACATGCTCCAGCAATTCCCATTAACTCACTACCTGAAATGTTCAATTTAGAAGAGATTACAATTAAAAGTTTAGCATACCTTCATAAGTCAGTACATATCATCCGGACCGCTTTCAAGAAGTAAATTTATCTCTTCCCTTGTGAACACACATGACTTTTTAGGCCTGTATCCATCATTTTTTCTTTTCACGTAATTTGGGATACTTTGATATGTCAATATTTTCATTTATAAATAATGTACTCTTGAGCATCGAGTATTCACACCACAAACTGGATGGAGCCTTGAATTTTTTAGATTTCTCCAGAAAATACGCTAACAGCAGCGACTCCGAAACGATGGTGGTATCCTTAACTTCACACCATTTCTTGAACAACTTGTATGTTAACTCGTAGCGTTTCATCGACTTCTCCGGAAACAAATCCAAACAAGCCTCTTTCGCTTCGTCTTCTACATTGGGAACACTCATTTTTAAACCACAATTAACACAACTGAATTGTCAAATTTCGTTTTATTTGTGTTTATAAACAATTGTATGTAGGAACTGCCTAGTAACGTTTCAGATGTGTGTAATTTATTAAATTCCGAGGTTGTTCACTGTTACTGTTTATCATGATTACATTTAATTTTTGAGGATTATATTGTCTGGGGAGTGGGAAAAATGTTATAAGCAATTCGGGAGGTAACATTTACCAGTCTCGAACTGTATTGCAAGTCCTCGGGCAAGCCCTCGGACGCAAACTAGTCCTCGACTAGTAAATGTTACTTACCTCCCTCATTACTTAAATAACTTTTTACTACTTAATACGATTACAGGTGTTCTATTAATAATTACATCTTGCTGACATTTAATCTTGACATTTAATATCTCTTCCAAACATTTTAATTGTATTAAATTGGCCAACTTCGCAAATTAGTTTATTCCATAATAAAATTCGCTTATTTACACACTCTTGTTATGGAAAATTATTAAATTTTGAAAAATTGACAATTTCAGTCTTTATTTTATTTGTCAAACTAATAAAAATTATATGACGTCATTAAAGTAAAAATGCAAAAGATTAACAATACAAACAAATATATATGTATATACACCACAAAACAAAAAAAGCCGACACGAAGAAACCGGAAGCAAGCTAAAAAAGCTAAAAAACATTCTAAAGATACTGCCCAACCGTATAAAAAGAACGTGAAAACAGGAGTTGCTTAACTCTCCTTGAAAATTTAATTGTATTTAAAGTTTTTATTTCACTAGGAAGTCGATTGTACAGCTTCGGGCCCCTGTAATCGATACCTTGCTGTGTCGCTTTAAGGCGATGGCATGAGATCACTAACGTGTCCTTGTATCGTGTGCCGTATTCGCGATATGCTGAATTTGCTTCAAAACGGTGTTGATTCGCATACACAAACCTCAAACTTTCCCAAATGTACACACTTATGATGGTAAGTATGCGCTCCCGTTTAAAAAAGCCCCTGCAACTGTCCCAACACTGTAGACCACACAACACCCTAATAGCCCTCTTCTGCAGTACTAAAATACGCTGTATATCAGAGTAGCTTCCCCATATGATTATGCCGTATGATGTGAGACTGAAAATTTGAGAAATATGTCAACCTCGAGGTCCCAGTATCGAGCCATGTGGAACACCACAGTGCTCGATCTAGGTTTAATTCATCTTCTTCATGCATGCCAACATCAGTAAAATATTCGTTAATCTGATTGCCTGTTAAAGCTAAACTAAAGCTTCTCTTGAGTTTTTTGAATATTTTCGCAATTTTCCAGGAGCATAGGTTCAACATAATAGCCCTTATTAGGCACAATTTCTTTGTCCTCGGAAGTGTCACAGCGTCAGTTTCAACTTTTGACTAATTTCCACATTCTCTATTGATGGCCTTCCAAATTTCTCTGTGTTTGTCTGCGGCCCTTAAAATGTACACACTGTTTTTCGTTTTCTTTTGTCCAAACCTAATGAAATAATGCAAAAGCATATCAAAGAAAACTTTTTCGCTACTCGGTGGAAACCAACTCCAAAACAATTAATTTTAGATAAAATTTTATCGACAATATTAAGTAAGTCGAATAATGAGATGAATAATCCTCAAGAGATTGCTTTGCTCAATCTTTCCCAAGCGTATATACTACCCTTATAAATACATATAGCTCTGTAGTCCTTACTATGGCGCTCTCCTCCTTTTGAACACATCCAAAATCTATTTCAGAGTTGGAAAAAATTATGTATCAGGTTACGATTTAATACCAATCATAAAGCGAGGTGACTTTGACCCCGTGCCTATTTCAGGTATAATATTTTGATGATCGATAGGATCTAACATTTTATATTCAAGACTTGACCATGATCGGCAGTTTATTAAACGTACATTATTAATACGAAATACATAAGTTTTGCAAATATGCATTTTGATACATTAGGGGAAAGGTTCTTCGTAGCCACGTACATGCATAAAAAACATACCTATCAAATTTGTCGGTAACTACGAATTATAGAAAACATCATCGCATTCTGTCATTAATTCTAGTAGAACAATTGTTTTATGACATTAACTTGGTATTCAAAAGATGGTATTGATGACATAATAAAATACTAGAAATTATTTTCGAACGCATTGCCAACAAATCATACAGGCGGGTGATTTTGTCCCAGCTGCATCACATATTTATGTTAGGCTGCTTTTGTTTTACACCTCGCTATAGTAGTTTCATCGGTTTAACGTAATTAATGCAACGACACTTCCGAGGACAAAGAAATTCTGCCTAATAAGGGCAATTATGTTGAACCTATGCTCCTGGAAAATTGCGAAAATATTCAAAAAACTCCAGAGAAGCTTTAGTTGATGTCATGGAATCAAGTGGGAATGAAATTTGGAGTTGGTTCCAATAGCAAGAGTTGTCCTCCTGTTGTAGACGAAGTGATTCGCCTACCAAGAAAGGTTTCTGAAAATAATTTTCTGGTTCCAGAAATGCAGACATTGATGTTTGAATAATTTATGTGTCTGAATATATTACTGTAGATTATAAATTCTATTTTTTTTATTTAAAGTTTGTGTGTGTGATCATAAAAGTTGTGCTCATATGAGCACAATATTTTTTATTGTTTCCCAATAAAAATATTAAATTTCTATATATTTTTTAATACAATAGCCAAAGTAAGGATGTATCTGGAATTTACTTTAGCCCACTATATTCTTAGAAATATAATTCAACATAAAATCATACTTGGGTCAAAATGTGACCTTTACAGGCAATGGGACTTTGCACACCCTCTTTTTATTTTTATTTTTTTTAATGGTATGCGCTATTAACTATTACTACTCAGAAATGAAAGACCATGCCCGAACTAATCCTGTGGTATATAAAAAAATTTAAATCCAATATACTAGTAGTAACTATAATAACATTAAATTGGAAAGTGTGTCAAAGTCACCTCGCTTTACGGTAGCTTCCTTGTGGTAAAATTAATATATACGAGATAATATATTTAAAAATAATTAGCGTTAAATCACTGTTGTGCAAATGTCAAATTTATTTAAATGTCTTATATGTCTTTATATGCAAATTCATTTATATGTCTTTAAACAACGAATTTTATATTTTAACAATGCAAATATATATTTGCATATACACAACTGACGTTTACAAAAGAATTTTGTCATAAAACAAAAGTAACATAACTCAAAATCATAGTTGTGAAAGGAGCGTGTCTCCGAAACATGTATGAAAAAATAAAAACATTTAAAATAACGAATTGTTTATGTTTAACATACAAAACGCCAAAAAAAACTTCACAAAAATTATATATATATTTTTTATATACATATATATATATATATATATATATATATATATATATATATATATATATATTTATATATATATATATATATATGTTACTCTTGATGTTCTCGCCGACGTATGATGAAGCTGTAGTTTCTCAGGTTCTTCGCCGCGTGCGAGTTTTGTCCTGATAAGGACTATTTACTCTACGTTTCAACGAGATCGCACTCGTCATCTTCAGGAGCTAGTCGGTCTGTCGCTGGTTAGAGCTTCAGCTCTAACCAGCGACAGATTTAAAGGTCTTGCATAGGTTTTATTTTTCTTCCTAAATTTTGTCTCAAATATTAAAATAAAATTTGTCTTTATAATATTAGAAATAGCCACAGATGTAAATAACTATATCAGATTTAATTTCATATAGAAAATAAACATACATTCTTGAAGTATTACATTCTTGAATTTAATTTTGTTGGTCCTACAAAGTTTACGTTATTTAAAAAGATCTTTACCTCTTAAAATTAACATTGTTATAGAGAACCGCACCCGCAGAAAGATAATATTCTCTTTCTCTTCGACAAAGGTTAGTTTCGGAAGACATTTTTATTTAAATTTCCTTGAAGTATTGAATTGATCTGCTTATTGAGCATACTGTTGGTATTGCAGTCGTCGATATATCATTAGACATGTCGAATAAAATGTAATAGCATATTATTATCGACATACGTTTATAAGAAATTATTTATAATTATTTATTTTCATTGTTTAAACGATATTTTTTGGAACATAATAACTTTTATATATTATATTATATATATTATTATTATATATTTATATATTAACTACAAAAAAGCTTTTGACAGAGTAGTAAGCGAAAAACTATGGGACATACTGGAAAGACGAGGAATACCTTTACATTTGATTAAAGTTATTAAGAGTATGTACAAAGACTCAAAGATTACCATAACCGATAGCGAAACGGAAGTGGCAATCGTCAACTTAGGACTACGACAGGGTTGCAGCCTGTCACCTATACTTTTTAATATATATATTGATGACGTGCTACTGGAATGGCTGACAAATACTAAGCACTACACACATGACCTAAACAGGCAAAAATACCTAATGACCATACTCTTCGCCGACGATCAAGCTCTAATAGCCAGTGACGAGGACACACTTCAAAGAGCTGTCTACGACTTAAATAGAATAACCGAGAAATACAATCTAGTGATATCAACAGAAAAAACTAAAGTAATGGCCTTCAGCGGAAACGAAACAGTGCGATCAAAAATAATAATTAATAATAAGCCAATAGAACAAGTAAAAACATTTAACTTCCTTGGATCCACTATATCGTATTTATACGATGACACGGATATACACACGAAACTAACAAAATTCAACAGAATAAATGGCACCATAGCCAGAACACTTAAAAATAAAGTGAGGAAGGACACGCTGTTAAAATTCTATAAAACAATGGCAATCCCATGTGATATATATAGGAGTGAAAGCTGGACCATTACCAAAGCGAATGAAAGAAGAATCCAAACATCGGAGATGAGGTTCCTAAGAAGAGCAGCAGGCTACACAAGAATGGATAGGAAGAGGAACACAGAAATAAGACAAGAACTTGGAGTTGAAGATGTGAACGAGATGATAAGAGAATACAGACGTAAATGGAGAGAACACGTAGAAAGGATGGAAGATGATAGGATACCCAAAAGAATATGGAAATATAAGGCGAAAGGAAGAAGAGCGACGGGACGCCCACGGAAAAGATGGGCAGACCAAAAATAAAGGTCGTAACAGGCTCAATGCCTAATACGTGAAGTAAGAAGAAGAAGAAGATGAAGAAGAAGATATTAACTTATTTCAAAGTATTCCCAGTACAATATATATAAATATATATATATAAGGTAAACTTAATTAATATATATATATATATATATATATATATAT
>CAKXYW020000033.1:0-39370 GCA_935421215.2 Melolontha melolontha | reverse complement strand
CATTTCAAAAGGCTTCGATAAAAATAAATGACGAATGGCGTCGGTTCATAGCTTTTGATAGTGTTGCACCTAAAATATATTCGTCCGCTTTAAAATTCGTTTAATTACAGAAAAAAAATTACTAGTAGTCATAAACACATTCAAAAGGTGCTTAAATCGTTAAAGCAACGTTTAAACATATTTCACTGAAGTAAAATCAGTTTTCTTCGAGAAATCTTCATGAGCATGATTTGTTGGAAGTCACCGAGTGCTCAAGCTATTAAAAGTAATAAAGTTTTAACTTACTTGAAAACCTATCCGAGGGATCTTATAACCAACACCGGATCCGATATACAGAAAATTCACCTAACCCATTCGAATATCCTTTATCATACCTGGCTGCACACCAAGATTTGAGTCGTAGAAGTCCATTTTCCAGTTTGCTGCGCATCCTATGTAAATAAACATAATCATTTAGATACCTCAAAATAGAGAATCTTTGTTAGTTAATTACACGTACACGTACTCACCTATTAATATGGCTTATGTTATATAATAATAATCGCTTTCGTATTTTCAACTGGTTTAACATAATCACAATTATTAGCATACACCTTTACTATCATAAATATTATAATATACGATTTCACAGTTGAGCCGAGTTTCACATCATTCTTGTATAGTTTTCTTGATTCAAATAAATATTTTATACGTGAATTATTAAAGTGGTGTTTTTATTTATTCATGCGTAGCGCAATCTAATCTATTTATATTGTTAATGGTATTTTACATAGTTTTAAAGAGAGTTTTTTTTAATCCACGACGATCCTGAGAAAAGAGATTAGAAGATACTGTATCCAATTCATGCTCAGAAACGACATCTATTTTTAATTGTTGATACTGCTTACAATCACCTTTTAGATTACACCACTATTATAAATATTCTATAATTTATTGTTACATTAAGCGCATTTAAGTAAAGGGCATTGTTACATTTCGATGCCCGTAAGTGGAAGCAAATCTCTTTTGTCACGCCAACGTGAGGAGGATATCTCAACAATATATATATATATATATAATATATATATATAGTAAACCTAATCAGTAGGCGATTAAAGGTCTGTATATTACTTCAAAATATATGTATTTAAAAAACTCTACATGTTTCGGCTGTATACGCCTTTTTCAAGAGAATACAAAATATGAATGACAGGATATAAATGTCAAGTAATTAAGTTGCTATGGTTTAAATTATTCAAAGATACATTCTAGTAATAATAATAAATCATGCCTTAGTATTCCAAAAAATAGATAACAAGGTGTGAAAATATGTGTTGTTCGCTGCTAGCAATTTGTGTCTCCTTCTGGGTATGAACTTGTGTGTTGGTTGCTGCTGGCAGCTTGCGTCTCTCTATGGGTGTGTGGTTTTGTGTGAGAGCGTAAGTGTAGGGGTTTGTATGTCGGTGCGTTCGTGCGTGTGTTTAGTGATCGGTCGCATGAATTTAGAGAGGTCGGATAACCAGCCGTTGCGTAGGGCCGCCAACCCTTTCCCGACAACTTCTTTACAATTCCGTGCAGTACTTCGACGGTCTGACCCCCGCCCCAACGAGGCAAGGCGCAGACAGGCGAAGCGTACCCTGTACGGGGTTGCTCATCGCAACTAAGGGAACACTCTTAGTGGCTACCTCGGTCGACGATGGTCACACTTATGCCATCTTAACGTTTTCCGCCGAAGCGGGGGCATAGCACACACGTCGAACGTGTGTGTGCTGTTAACGGCAACCTAGCCAGGTTGTCGCCCAGGACCGGTCCTAGTGGTGTGTGCATTGCGCGGCGACGAGATAGCGCCGCGTAGCATGGTTCCTCACTCTTGCTGGAAAGGCGGAATGGCACCTGACTGCCCAACGGGCAGACCCCCCTAGAGTTTTGTAGCGCATATGCTAGGCTGCAACCCAGTAGAGGACCACATCAGCAAAAAACAGAAAACAGGGATAGGCAGGGAAAAGCAAGACATGAGTTATTATTACGTATGCGCCCGTGGAGCGACTTAAGATACAAAGTTGTCGGCATTCGCTCAAAACGAGAAGGAAAACCACGAAAACCTGCTCGGACAACTAGACAGGAATCAAAACACGGAACAGTCATCATGATAAGCAAAAGTATATGATATTTAAATGATATTTAAATAACATAAGGTATATAACAAAAAAAAAAAAATATATAATATGATGGTAAATTGTAGATCGTTACAAAATTAAATTATAGTATATACTGCTTAGATTTTTTATATCATTTCTGTTGTTAATTGAATTTTTTTCCTGTTTAATACTGATCATTTCTTTAATTTGTCTTTTCACTGTGTGTTGTTCTTTATCAATTATCTGTGTGTTTTCAAAATCGAAATGGTGATCGCGTTGTAGTTTGTGTGTAGACAATGCAGTTTTGTCTGTTCTAGAGTATTTGTGGGCTTGTATTCTTTTGTATAAATATTGTTTCGTTTGGCCTATGTAGTAGCTATCGCAATCGCGACATGGTATTTTATATACGACATGTGTTTCTCGATTTTTTTCTATTTTAGGTTTAAGTTTTGAAAATAAATGTTTATTAGTATTACTAAGTTTATATGTTGTAGCTATATCATATTTTTTTAAAGTGTGTTTAATTTTTTCCGATAGTTGTGGAACATATGGAATTGTGATATATGTTGTGTCATTGTTCAAATTTTTATTGGTGTCTGCAGTGTTGTATATTTGGTGTACTCTTTTTTTAATAGTTTGGTCTATAAGTTGTGGTGGATAATTATTATCAGTTAGGATTGTTTTAATTTTTTTGATGTTATCTTTTCTGTATTTAGTATGTGATAGTTTTACTGCCCTATCAGTCAGATTATTTATAATCATTTTATTGAATACTGTAGGAGCATTTGAGTGGTAATTCATATATCGAAAAGAAGCTGTGGGTTTATTATACCAATTTGTATAAATAGTACCCTGTCTATCATAGCTCAAAGAAATATCAAGAAAATTAATACTGTTATTAAATTCTTCTTCAATAGTGAATTTTAATTTGTTGTGAAAACTGTTGAATTTATTTAAGAGATAGTTTATTTTGTTGGTCGGAATACATGTTATGATATCATCAACGTATCTTTTGAAAAAAATGGGGTGGAAGTCTAATGAATTGATAACGTTTTGTTCTAAATGTTCCATTACTAGATTTGCATTTTTTTCAAAAGATACGTTGATGATATCATAACATGTATTCCGACCAACAAAATAAACTATCTCTTAAATAAATTCAACAGTTTTCACAACAAATTAAAATTCACTATTGAAGAAGAATTTAATAACAGTATTAATTTTCTTGATATTTCTTTGAGCTATGATAGACAGGGTACTATTTATACAAATTGGTATAATAAACCCACAGCTTCTTTTCGATATATGAATTACCACTCAAATGCTCCTACAGTATTCAATAAAATGATTATAAATAATCTGACTGATAGGGCAGTAAAACTATCACATACTAAATACAGAAAAGATAACATCAAAAAAATTAAAACAATCCTAACTGATAATAATTATCCACCACAACTTATAGACCAAACTATTAAAAAAAGAGTACACCAAATATACAACACTGCAGACACCAATAAAAATTTGAACAATGACACAACATATATCACAATTCCATATGTTCCACAACTATCGGAAAAAATTAAACACACTTTAAAAAAATATGATATAGCTACAACATATAAACTTAGTAATACTAATAAACATTTATTTTCAAAACTTAAACCTAAAATAGAAAAAAATCGAGAAACACATGTCGTATATAAAATACCATGTCGCGATTGCGATAGTTACTACATAGGCCAAACGAAACAATATTTATACAAAAGAATACAAGCCCACAAATACTCTAGAACAGACAAAACTGCATTGTCTACACACAAACTACAACGCGATCACCATTTCGATTTTGAAAACACACAGATAATTGATAAAGAACAACACACAGTGAAAAGACAAATTAAAGAAATGATCAGTATTAAACAGGAAAAAAATTCAATTAACAACAGAAATGATATAAAAAATCTAAGCAGTATATACTATAATTTAATTTTGTAACGATCTACAATTTACCATCATATTATATTTTTTTTTTTTTTTGTTATATACCTTATGTTATTTAAATATCATTTAAATATCATATACTTTTGCTTATCATGATGACTGTTCCGTGTTTTGATTCCTGTCTAGTTGTCCGAGCAGGTTTTCGTGGTTTTCCTTCTCGTTTTGAGCGAATGCCGACAACTTTGTATCTTAAGTCGCTCCACGGGCGCATACGTAATAATAACTCATGTCTTGCTTTTCCCTGCCTATCCCTGTTTTCTGTTTTTTGCTGATGTGGTCCTCTACTGGGTTGCAGCCTAGCATATGCGCTACAAAACTCTAGAGGGGTCTGCCCGTTGGGCAGTCAGGTGCCATTCCGCCTTTCCAGCAAGAGTGAGGAACCATGCTACGCGGCGCTATCTCGTCGCCGCGCAATGCACACACCACTAGGACCGGTCCTGGGCGACAACCTGGCTAGGTTGCCGTTAACAGCACACACACGTTCGACGTGTGTGCTATGCCCCCGCTTCGGCGGAAAACGTTAAGATGGCATAAGTGTGACCATCGTCGACCGAGGTAGCCACTAAGAGTGTTCCCTTAGTTGCGATGAGCAACCCCGTACAGGGTACGCTTCGCCTGTCTGCGCCTTGCCTCGTTGGGGCGGGGGTCAGACCGTCGAAGTACTGCACGGAATTGTAAAGAAGTTGTCGGGAAAGGGTTGGCGGCCCTACGCAACGGCTGGTTATCCGACCTCTCTAAATTCATGCGACCGATCACTAAACACACGCACGAACGCACCGACATACAAACCCCTACACTTACGCTCTCACACAAAACCACACACCCATAGAGAGACGCAAGCTGCCAGCAGCAACCAACACACAAGTTCATACCCAGAAGGAGACACAAATTGCTAGCAGCGAACAACACATATTTTCACACCTTGTTATCTATTTTTTGGAATACTAAGGCATGATTTATTATTATTACTAGAATGTATCTTTGAATAATTTAAACCATAGCAACTTAATTACTTGACATTTATATCCTGTCATTCATATTTTGTATTCTCTTGAAAAAGGCGTATACAGCCGAAACATGTAGAGTTTTTTAAATACATATATTTTGAAGTAATATACAGACCTTTAATCGCCTACTGATTAGGTTTACCATATCATACCAAGGTCACGAAGTTATTATATATATATATATATATATATATATATATATATATATATATATATTATTTCTTACAAATTAGCAGCATATAACACGATGATACGTATAGCCCTTTCTATCCCATTTTCATATGAAAACTATAATAAAGAATTAAACACTATCAAACAAATCTAAACTAATAACCGATTCAAGAAAAATTCAATCACTGAATTAATAAAACGTAAAAAATAGAGACTACCTAAAATAGTATTCTTCCTAAGATTAATTCACAGAATTAATATCAATTTATATATTTAACATAGTTGGGTCCCATTAGTATATACGTACATAACATTATATAAAAAAATAATTTTAATATTAGTTTCAAATTTCAAACAAAATTATATTTACTTTTACATAACAAAGATAAAATTTAAATATATTAAAAAAACGCGGAGTTTATCAGTTGACTTGCCCAGAGTGTGGTAGCTTATATATAGGTTAAACTAATAAATATTTTAAAATCCTGACGTTATAGAGAACGAATTATATAAGCTAAAGAATTACTTGCTTTATCTGAGATAGTAATTTTGCTTAACATTTCTTTTGCGTCAGTTAAATTTTGGACGTATCTTTTTTATTATTAATCCTATCTGAAAGTTTTAAAATACTTCAGTTAAATTTATTGTTTTTTATGCCAACGTATTTTATTTTTAGGAGTAAAATTTGTTCAAAAGTATTATTTCATTCGTAGATGGGCAGAGCCCTATTTTACATAAAATATTGAAATGCTT
Source organism: Melolontha melolontha (assembly GCA_935421215.2). NCBI lineage: Eukaryota > Metazoa > Arthropoda > Insecta > Coleoptera > Scarabaeidae > Melolontha > Melolontha melolontha. The sequence goes on along the minus strand of CAKXYW020000033.1, from coordinate 33,318 downwards.
CATTACTTACAATAAGTATTAACAATATATATGTAAAATAAGTGTTAGTTTGATATACTCCAATTTCAATTAAACTTTCTATTTGGTACAGGTTATTTATTAGTAGCTCAAACAGAAATTCGTTATTTACATTTAAATGAATATTCTTAATACTACTGTTAGTCCTCTTCCGCTGAGGGTTCTGGAACATTTGCTAATTTTAGTGAATTTATATGATAACGTAAAATTTTATTATTTTTTGTTTTAACTTCAACTGTTCCATTTTCATTGATTTTCGTAACTGTGTATGGCCCTTGATATCTTTCTTTCGTTTTCTGTGAATAGTATTTATGGGGTTTTACATATACTGCCTGACCTATCTTTATTTCTTCGTTTTTCTCTATTTTTATTTATTTTAATGATTTTCTTTTCTTTACCTTCTTGCATTTTATTTTCAATTTTATTATAGAGATATTTCGTGCGTTCTTTATGTTTTTGAATATAATCTTGATAATACGTTTCATCGTAATATAGGTACATTGGTTCTTTTGTATTAGTGTGTCCATACTAGAGTAAAAAAGGTGAGGTTCCTGTTGTTGAATGATTAGTCGAGTTATATGTTAACAATCATAATTTCATTATCTGTTTTATATCTTGAGTTAGTTTTTGATTTTTTTTATTAATCTAACATGTTCTAAAAGTGTTGAATCTAATCGTTCAATTGGTGCGTTCGAATTTGGATTTAAAGGCGTTGTATAGTGAACATTGATTCTATATAATTTTAACAATTCTTTTAATGTTGCATTATTAAATTCTAAACCGTTATCCATTACAATTTCTTTTGGTTAACTGTGTATACTAAAGCTTTCTATTAATTTATCAACTACTTCGACTGCTGTTTTTCCTTGAATTGGATATGCTTGTGCATATTTTGTGAATGTATCTATTATAGTTAGGAAATTTGGTGAATTTATTGATATCGTATCAACGTGAATTTTATCTAATGGTTTCTCTATTAATTTCGTTAATTGAAAAGGTAATTTTGGTGGTGCTCTATCGTATTTGTTTCTTTGACATATTTCGCATCTTTTAATATAATTCGTTACATCATCCTTCATTTGATTCCAGTAATAATTCTTCTTTATCTGTTTTAGAGATTCATTGATTCTTCTGTGATTGGTCTTTCCTTCATGGTTTATAATTTCAATCTTTTCCTCTGGTGTTTCGATTATTCTTACCCTTCGAAGACATCTATAAATTTTTGGTCCTTTGTTATTAAAGTGTACCCTTCGAAGACATCTATAAATTTTTGGTCCTTTGTTATTAAAGTGTTCTATGTAAACTTGACACATTTATTTATAAATTTCATCCGTTGTGTATATGTAGTAATTTCCTTGAGGCATTACATCTTATATTAAATCTATCAATTTTTGTTTCAGATTTTTCTTCTCCAATTTTGCGTGGTATATTACTTTAGCATTTTTTGTATCAAATGTTACTGTTGTCGGAAATATATGCGTTTCTATGAATACTTGTATCTTCTGTATATCTATTGCCATATCGGTTATTGGTATTGATATTTCTGGTTCTACATTTACATTGCTATGCAGTGTCATCGTCTTCTTGTTGTTTATTAGGATTATGTTCCATTCTTCCTAGTTCTTGTAGAATGTTATCTATTTCTTCATTATTTCTTGATTTTTGTATTATTTCCTCCATGGTTAATTCTCGTGGTTCTAGATTTCGCAGTAAGTCGTCTAGTTCTTCATTATCAACTTGTGGTATTATAGATGATGTATCTTCTTGTAATAATTCATCTACATTATCTTCTTGGTTATGTAATTCGATTCTCGATAATGCATCCGCATTTTTATTAATTTTTCCCTTTTTATATATAATTTCATAATCGTACTCACTTATTTTTATCTTCCATCGTTGTAATTTCGAATTTGGTTCTTTCAAATTATGTAACCACACTAATGGTCTATGATCTGTGATTATCGTAAATTTTCTTCCAAATATATAAGGTCGAAATTGTTTGCAGGCCCAAATAATTGCTAACAGTTCTTTTTCTACTGTTGAATATTTTTGCTCTGTTTCCGATAATGTTCTTGATGCATAAAATATTGGTCTATCTTGTCCTATCGTTCCTTGTGACAATACTGCTCCTATTGCTACATTGCTTGCATCCGTTGTTACTAAAAATTGTTTGTTAAAATCTGGGTATTGTAATACTGGCTCATTGCAAAGTATTTGCTTACAAAGTTCAAATGTTGTTGTGTAGTCTTCTGTGAATTCGATTTTACTTCCCTTTTTTAAATATTTGGTTAATGGTTTTGTAATTTTAGCAAAGTCTTTTATAAATTTTCTGTAATATCCTAATAATCCTAGAAATGCTTTGATTTCTTTTTGTGTTTTTTGTATTGGGTATCCTTTTATTGCTTCGATCTTATCTGGATTTGGTTTTAGTCCATCTTTCGATATTGTATGTCCTAAATAAGCAATTTCTTTTCTTATAAATTCACATTTATCCATTGATAATTTTAAATTAGCTTCTCTTAAACGTTTAAATACTTTCTTTAGTTTTTGTTGATGTTCTTCTAGTGATGCTGCATATATTATTACATCGTCTAGGTATACATGACATGTGTCTACTGTTAGACCTCTTAAAATATGATTCATTACTCTTTGAAATGTTGCTGGACTGTTTTTAAGACCAAATGGCTTTCTTAAAAATTCATAGTGATTATCTTCTGTGCTGAACGCTGCTTTCTCTCTATCTTTTTCTTCCATCTCGACTTGATGATAGCTAAACGCTAAATCTAATGTCGTAAAATACTTAGCTCTTCCTAATTTGTCTAATATATCGTGAATATTAGGAATTGGGAATTTATCGTCCATGGTTTTCTCATTTAATTTTCTATAATCTATTACCATTCTATATTTTTTGATTCCTGATGCATCCATTTTTTTGGTACTATCGCTACTGGTGCTGACCATGGGCTTATACTAGGTTGTATAATGTTTTGCTCTAACATGCTCTTTATTTGTTTATTGATTTCTTCTCTTTGTATTGGCGATTTCCTATAAGGCTTTTGATATATTGGAGTTTCATCTTTTAATCGTATCCGATGTTTAATTTCTCATGTGAATGTTAAAGGTAGTTCTTCACTGTGACATAAATCTTGATATTCCATACATAATTTTCTTATCATTTCTTTTTCTTCATTATTCAGATGATCTAAGCGTAGCTTTGCCTCTAATGTTCTTCTTTGAATTTCTTTAATCCTTTTCATTGATAGTTTTCCTCTTATTGTGTTTTCTTTGACATAATTGTATTCTTCAGTTAAAATTGGTTTTCGAAGTTTATTTCTACTGGGTAGTTATTGAAGTTTACGATTTCAGTAATTGCGTAGTAATCTTCTGTGGTCGTGATGTCTTCATGTATTTCAACTCCTGGTGCTATTCTTTGATGATTTATATGTACTTCTTTTAGATTTCGATCTACATGTATTTTAATTATTTTTCTTTCTCTTGGTCCTATTTTAATTTTTGGGTTGTCAAAATATAATTGTATTTCCGTAAAACTTGTGCGAATTTTTTTAGTTTTGAAATCTATTATGGAATCCATTTTTTCTAATAATCCTAAATCTATTATTCCATCATATTTTTTAGAAAAATCTACTATATTAAATTCGTGTATTTGCCCGTACGCATTAAATGTGTGTAAAGAAGGTATTCTAAGAACGTAATTATGATATGTGGTACCGTGCATTGTTGTTACTGAAAATGGTGAATATTTAATATAACTTGGAAAATGATTTTGAGCAATTTCAATTGAAATTGAGAATGCTAATGCACTTGTATAAATTAGAAATTTTGCATTAATTTCTGGTACATAAATATAAGGTAATCGTACACAATGTTGTTGATTAAATTCTAAATGATTTCTTAACTTTATACCGGTTGTTGGATATTCGGTGGCGTCTCGTTCGCTAAGGCTCCAGTTGAAAAATTTGGCTGCTCCTCAGGTTCGCATGGAAATGGTTCGGTATCTTCGTCCCAAATTGGTTGATATTCGTAGTCCTCTGATTCTCCATACTCTTCGTATTCTGGATTTTCTTCTTCTTCTTCTTGGCCTTGATTGTTCATTTCAAGTTTCCATTTTTGCTGTGATGTTGATGGTCCCTATGATGTTTGTCTCATTCGGCTCATGCTTGGGTCAATTTCTATTGGTTGTTATCTAGGTTTTCTTCTTTTCATTAATTGTGCAGGAGATTTTGCAAATTTAAAGAAATTTTGTTTAATATGGGAATTTTGTTTACTTTGGTTTTGGAAATTTCGTTTGATATTTTTGCTGTGATATAGATGGTCCATATGATGTTTGTCTCATTCGGTTCATGCTTGGGTCAATTTTTATTGGTTGTTGTCTAGGTTTTCTTCTTTTCATTAATTGTGCAGGAGATTTTGCAAATTTAAAGGAATTTTGTTTAATATGGGAATTTTGTTTACTTTGGTTTTGGAAATTTGGTTTGATAGGAAATGGATTTTGATAATTTGTTTTTGGCTGATATTGGAATTGTTATACTAGTGGTTGGTGTTGAAATTGTTGTAATCGTGGCACTTGTTGTTGCATTCGTGGAAGTTCTTGTTGGGCTGGTGTTTTCATGTGTCCTGGTGTTATCTGATGTACTATTTTGTAGTTATTTTGCGGCATTGTTGATTTTCCACATCTGTAATGCCAATTTTGGTATTCTAGTACTTCAGCTAGAGCATTTTCTAATGTCTCTGGATTCTTCAGATACATTATCTCGCCAATTCTACTGTAATTAATTAATCCTCTTTAAACGTTTGTAATGCCGTTTTCTTATACATGTTTGTTTTTAACGGTATTAATCTTCTGCAGTATCTAGTTGCATTTTAGTTAATAGTAAATTTAACATGTCCCTAGTCCTTTGTCCGAATACATAAGGATTTTCATTCTTCCTAGGTTGTTCCATTGTTACATCATTCAAAAGACAATCTTCTGATCTCTGGTCTAAGAATGTTAATTCTAGTAATGCTTTAATGTCTTGCCAAGTTTTTAATTTCCTTGCCACTATTATCGATTGCGGTTCTCCACTCAATCTTGATTTTATTATTCTTATTAAATATGGATTTAAAGGGTTGTCTCTATTATTTTTATCGAAGTAAATTTTTATCAAATCTTCGCAGGCATCAATAAATAATGGTAACGTATTTGGATCAACATTGTATATTGGTATCGTGCAGATTTCGGCTTGGCTTATAGAACTTCTCGTATGAGTTTGGTTAGGCATTTCGTTTAAATTTAATGTACTAATTGAATTTACTAAAATATTTCTTCTAAAATATTTTCTATTGACATATAATTTTGGTAAATCTGTTTGCTTTCCGTCGTGTATTTCAATACTTTTTTCACAAAAGCAAAAATATTACTTGCAATCGCTACAGTAAATTGTAGGCATGTAAAAAAATTTAAAAATCTACTTACAGAATTGTTAGTAGGATCTTCATTCGATTTTGGTTGGTTTGTTCTTTGTGTTATTCTCTTTGTTATTCTTCTTGTTATTCTTCTTGTTAAGTATTGTCGTTTTCTTGTGTTACTTCTTTTATTAGTTGCTGTATTGGTTTGGTTTCTTTGTTGGCTTGTTGCTTCTTTGTTTGCTTGTTGCTTGTTTCTTGCTTGTTGCTTCTTCTTAATTATAATATTGATTCGCACTTCGACGAGATTTTGATCGTTTCCGTGTTTTTTCCAATTCAATATCGCACCTTTTGGAAATTTTGATCCTCCAGTCGTGTTTCTTAATTTTTATAACGTTGATGGGTACCTCGACGAGATTTTGATCGTTTCAGTTCAAATGTTGCACCTTTTGGAAATTTTGATCCTCCAGGCCTTGTGTAACCGTCGTTGAATCTAATTGCTCGTAATGTCGCTTTTTTGGCCCAAAGAATTGAAATTCACGCTCACTATTTTCGACGTTTGTAATTCTCCAACAGTGGTAGCCAGGAATCCTACTGACTGCGACAGTTAAATTTCGGAAGCGTTTGAAATTAAAAAAAAATTATTTGTTTGCGGTTTTTGACAATAGGTTTTTGACGTACGTTACAATATAGATTAAAACTAGATTACACTTGAGGATTATTAGCGATCTGTGTCGCGTACAGTTACACTAATAACTCTTACAACTAATGCATTGCCCATCTTTATATATTAAATATTATCTTATCTTACTCCACGTGTATTCGGCTAAATAAATGAAATTGCAGAGTCGACGTCTGGTAATTACTGAATGGTTAGTATTATGTCAGCACATATAACTTATGTATAGGAAATTATTTATACTAATGTTTATTTCAATTATAAGAAAATACACTTAGATTATTCTTATAATATATTTTACTGCTAGCAATTATAAATTCAATCGACCAGCTCAAAGGACGGAACTTCCATCTCAACTGGGTGAGCGCTGAAGGACTACGTCCTAGTCTAGGTGTGATATTAAATTTCGCAACTGTACAAGAAAAAAAAACTCGTATTAGGTAGTATAATATACAAGTTAACTAATTTATATTTATCCTTCCATCTTATTAATTGTTACTCAATAAGTTAACAATACATAGTGTTTTTAAAGTTCCAACACAGAATAACAGAAAGGACAAAATCCGCGGTGTCTTTGATGTTTTAGGGTTCATTTCTCATGACCTTGAAGCGATTGTTTATGCTGTCACCATTTTGAAACTATGTCAAGATATTTAAGCTGTTTATTTCAAAATAACATAATTGTAAATAAAAATACTAAACTATATCAGCTACTGCAGTATTATGTTTTCTTTATTTATACATGAAATAACAAAATTTAAGCCAAGTATTATTTATTTGTAGAAAGTTCTAGGATCTGCATATTAATCTACGAAATGTAAATGAGTTGGATAGTTTTTTCGTCCGTCAGTTTACTAGAATATGTATGAACAAACTTGCTTTTAATACAAATTTGTTTCGAAATATATATGATAAAAAAAATTGGTATCACTACTGCAAGTAAATATTAGAGAAGTTACAATTAACAACAATTAAATAATTTATGTTATTGTGAACTACTATTGAAAAGCTGACATATATATATATATATATATATATATATATATATATATATATATATATACATACTTGTCGAGCTTGGAATAAAAATAAGAAACTAGAAGCATTAAAACTCATTTGATTACAGAAAATTTATATTATTTCAGTGTTTATAAATGTTTTAATATATTTAATTTAACACTTTTACCCTTTTGAGAAGTTAAATTTCAGCTAAAAAACTTTAGCGTTTAAATAAACCATGTAAACAACATTCCAACCATTGCTTGACATAGTTTCAAATTGACGATTGGATTCGACGCACAAAAATCTAAATTAACAAAAAAAAATATTTGTCCTTTCTTTTATTCGGTGGTTCAAATCATCAAGAACAACATTGGTGTTGTGCTTCCTATACGACTTATAATTATATTGTTATGTTAAATATGTGAAAACTACTTTCAGCACTTCGTTTTGCATTCCTTTTATAAACGTGATACAGGGAGGAACTTTTTTAAACAAATTAATTTTCTCCACTCTTGTTATTACATTTTTTGTTACAAACTAATTAAGTAATTTACAATTTTATTTTTTATATATAACGCACCTATTTATTGCATTGCATGCCAGACACGCGTGATGTTAAAACTTACATGTTTTTCTACTCCATTTCGAAATTAATAACTGTAGCGACGGATGAGGAAAACAACGCCGTACCTTTGGGAAAACTGTATATTACACATGGGATATAAGACTTCGAGTCGTATTTCACGTATTCCTTTCAACGAACATCAATATCAGCTTTACCGTTTTTGATATACATCCAATATACGATATGTAGATCGTAACAATTATAGTAACAATTATATTATCTGAGGGTATGATACGTGGAATCATCTCAATAATTTATGTTAACCTATTTTTAAAGATGGTACGAGGTAAAGATTTTAAGCAATCTTTTTTAGTGTATTCGATAGTATCAACAGTAGCAAAAATGTTTTACAACAAATTAAAAGCAAAATATGAAATGTGTTACAGTGTGTCCACGGATTGTCTGCAATAGTCTAGGGATGTGTAATTTGGATATACTGTTCATTCATTTTTTATATTTCAAGTATTTTGTCAATTAAAACATTGAAATCATAATTAAATTGGTCTGAGAAATTACACGTACAAAGATTTTCATTAGTTTTAATATGGAAAAAAAATTCCACGCTTCGGTATATCTTCACCTGTATACGTTTCTTAACAGTTTCTATTAAGCTAATTACTTTCCGTTTGTTTCCTTTAAAATATCTAAATTCGTGCCAAAGTATTTTCATACAGGTTAAAAAAGTTAGGAAATAAGTAATAAGGGAGAGTGGGGGAATCGTGCGCATCGGGTAATCGTACGCATCAAAATATTTCATATTCCGCGGGCTTTTAAGCGCAATCGACAAGTGTTGCACTCCCTTCTGCCTACTGTGGATCGCTGACGCCATTATTCATATTAGTTGTATACGTTTGCAAGGAACGCGCACTGGTTATGTGAAATCGAGCCAGTTTTTGTAATTTTTTGATAACGAAAAATAAGACGGTGAGTCAATTTTTTACCCTAATCGAAAAGATATATTTTTTTTATGAAAAAGTACGATTTTGTGTATCTGTTGATGCTTGTTTTACATTGTTAGGTTATGCTCCTACAGTATTCAATCAAATGATTATAAATAATCTGACTGATAGGGCAGTAAAACTATCACATACTCAATACAGAAAAGATAACATGAAACGTGAAAAAATGGAAGTTGTTAACGTTTCGGAAAAGGAACATTTGTCAGTGCGGAAGCTCGCCGAAAAATTTAATATCGGAAAAACTCCAGCTGCGGAAATGGTGAAGAATAAAGACAATATTCTTCTACAGTGGGAGTCAGGAAGCAATACCAATCAAAAGAGGGGTTTTTAAAAACTGACGGACTTCAAATTGATTTTCTCGTGCTCGTAGTCAATACATTCCAATATCAGGAAGTTTATTGAAGGGCAAAGCTCATGAAATAGCCCAAAAATAAATGTTGCCAACTTTCGGGCGTCCAATGGTTCGTTGGAAAAATAGCGTAACAGATACGCGATAAGTTTTAAGAAGTGTATCTCCGGAGAATCAGCTCATGTCAATCAAGACGACGTAAATCAGTTTAGAAATAAGTTGCCTGCGCTACTCGTTAGGCATCGGCCAGATGTGTTCAACGCCGACAAAACTGGCCTTTTCTTCCTAGCTTTACCGGACAAAACACTTGCTTTTAAGTCTGAAAAATGTAGCAGTGGAAGACTTTCCAAGAAAAGGCTTACAATTTTATTTTGTGCCAGTATGGAAAGGCAAAAAAAAAATTTACTGGTGATCGGAAAGGCGGCCTGACCTAGGGCATTTAAAAATGATAAAGCTACAAAACATAAAAGTTATCTTTTTACCTCCCAACACTACATCAGTGTGTCAACCTCTAGACCAGGGGATCATACAGAATTTTAAATTCTATTATGGGGGGTTAATACTTTAATACTAAGCACATTTTATGAAAAATGGATCAAGTAAGATCTGCTTCAGAGTTAGCGAAGTCCATAAATGTTTTAGAAGCACCTTAGTACATTAAAACAGCCTGGAATAAAGTTTCGTCAGCAACGATACGAAATTGCTTCAAAAAAGCTGGTTTTCAGAAAAATAATGGTGATTCTACCTCATTCGAATGGGATCCAGAAGATTACCTGCCTTTATCTACGATAGTCCAAATGGAAAGGGTGCCAATGAACGTAACACAAGAAAATCTCGAAAATTGTATTAGAATCGACGATATTGCAGCAACAGAAGAGATGAGCTTGAACATTGACGATGCAATTGAAAACATGATTGAACATGATCCTGCGCCAGAAAAAGAAGAACACAACGATCTCGATTATGACACTGTTGAAAGCAGCAACACAATTACTACATATAATGATGCTTTCAAAATAATTAACAATTTCAAAACTTTTGCAAATGACAACTACATTACATTTCAATACCTCAAAAATTTAGAAAATCACTTTCAATCTAGTTTTTTAAAGCAAAAAATACTAAATATGCGTCGACGTAGCATTTTAGAATTTGGAAATAAATAACTTTAGTGTGTAGCTTTACCTGATTTTTTTACGATTTTATATTTAAAGTGTTATTTGATTTTCCGTTTTTGTTTTCCTATTTAATTTTAAATACCATAATACAACTACATATATGTATACTTTTAATCTAATACATATTGCTATGAACTGTGGTTTTTATATTTACTGTACCACGGTTCACAACTAATCTACCCAACTAGGATCCTCAGTCGGTTTATTTCCAAAAATGGGACTGCTTTCTTCTCAGGGTTCCAATCGGAAACGTGGTTGTCTCTACGAAAATACTTGGCGCCAGTCAAAATGTATTGACAAATATAATAATTATATTTCCTTAAGTTACTTATTAAATTCGTGGTGAAAGGTTAATTAAATAATGAGCACAATATAAAATTTAAATGAATATTTAATACAAAAAAAAATCAAAAAAAGAAAAAAAAAATCTTTATAAAGTATAAAGATTGTGTAATATAAATTAATTACAACCAGAGGTAAAAGAATTCATTGGATATGACAGCTAAATGAATTAAAAACCCTCTATGACTTCCGAACAAACTTATTTTAAATAATAAAGTTTATTTTTAATTTCTCTCCAGAGAACAACATAAAATAAACTTGAAAACACGATCAAAAATCTACTACATGCGCGCTCACATGTAGCAAAAAGTTCCCTTGAATACCAAACGAAATAAAATTTTACAATTATATTTTTTTACGTAGAAATATTAAAAATACTCTTTATCATTTATCTCAACTAATTAAGATTAAATCTCTTAAACAATATTAATACACTATTAAACTTAAATAAAACACCTTATATTTTCACAAAACAATTGTGAAAATATTGTTTTGTGAAAATATAAGGTGTTTTATTTAAGTTTAATAGTGTAATAATTTCACAAGTGCTCAACATATACTACTACTAATATTAATACAATTGATATACAATATATTATAATATTAAACAAAATAATTTTATGATATCATAAAATTCAAAAAAAACTTACAGTTTTTTAAGGAGACACATTGACAAGAAAATGCAAACAAAATTGCGAGACTACAATCTCGCAGAATAAGCGGGAATTGAATAACAAACACCATCAACTAATTAATACAATCAAACCCGAAGTTACTTTCAATATAAAATTATACACTTTTTAAATAAAATCAACGCTCTTGTCTTACTGTTAAACTGTGTCTGTCCACATCAATCGCGGTGGCATGCACCTCAAGGCGGCCACCAAAAATACAAGTTTTTTGTGCGACACATGAAATACATACGGATATCCAAAAATAATAGTACATTCATTTTTAAATAAATTTTTAATATTAATTGGGGAAAAAACCATAGCAATATGTATCAAAATTTCATAGTTTTTGTTACACACTCTATTAGGCAGACACCTCCAACAAGCGGACAAAATTAGCGGAACCATGAACGTCCGCTTATAAGAGGTTTCACTATATATATACATGTATATATATATATATATATATATATATATATATATATATATAAAGATATGTTGATGATATCATAACATGTATTCCGACTAAAAAAATTCAGCAATTTTCACAACAAATTAAAATTCACTATTGAAGAAGAAATTAATAACAGTATTAATTTCTTTGATATTTCTTTAAGCTATGATAGACAGGGTACTATTTATACAAATTGGTATAATAAACCCACAGCTTCTTTTCGATATATGAATTACCACTCAAATGCTCCTACAGTATTCAATAAAATGATTATAAATAATCTAACCGATAGAGTAGTAAAACTATCACATACTCAATACAGAAAAAATAACATCAAGAATGTTAAAACAATCTTAACAGATAATAATTATACACCACAACTTATAGACCAAACAATTAAAAAAAGAATACACCAAATATACAACACTGCAGAAACCAATAACAATTTAAACAATGACACAACATATATCACGATTCCATATGTTCCAGAACTATCAGAAAAAATTAAATACACTTTAAAAAAATATGATATAGCTACTACATATAAACTTAGTAGTACTAATAAACATTTATTTTCAAAACTTAAACCTAAAATAGAAAAAAATCGAGAAACGCATGTCATCTATAAAATACCATGTCGCGATTGCGATAGTTACTACATAGGCCAAACGAAACAATATTTATACAAAAGAATACAAGTCCACAAATACTCTAAAACAGACAAAACTGCTTTATCTACACAAAACTACAACTCGATCACCATTTCGATTTTGAAAACACACAGATAATTGATAAAGAACAACACACAATGAAAAGAGAAATTAAAGAAATGATTAGTAGTAAACAGGAAAAAAATTCAATTAACAACAGAAATTATATAAAAAATTTAAGCAGTATATACTATAACTTAATTGTGTAACGATCTGCAATTTACCATCATAATATATTTTTTTTGTTATATAATTATATATCTTAAGTTATTTAAGTAGTATTAAGAGTAGGTTTTCGTGGTTTTCCTTCTCGTTTAATGCGAATGCAAGGGTTTTTTAACATTAATACGGTATATTTTTTAAATACTAAAATAAAGACATATTTCAGCAACATAGTGATGCGTAGCGGAATGACAGTTAAACTAGTAAGTAGAATCAATCTGAGACATGAATTTTTCTCATGGCTAACTTTGAAAAAAAATTTTGTGGTTCGCAACTTATTTTAATCCACGCGTACAATATAAATATGATTTACGTTCATCCAGACTGATCATATAAATGTTAGAGCTATTTTTACATTTAGACATATATTTTAGCGATTACAAAAACGTTACCTTCAACAAAACAAACTGTCCTTGTATAAAACATTTAACAAAACCATTTTCATGCAACAGCATATTTAACAGAAAAAGTTTCCGTGTGTTAGCCGAGATAGCCGAGATATATTCTCAAGTGTTAGAAACGGACTTCGATATGCACATATATATCCGTGTTCACAAATTCGTAATATCCGTACAGGAAATGAACAATAGAACTCGTGGAAATGGGAAACTGTGATTTGTCTGGCAGTGAAAACATATATAGTATTCGGTTTAAACAATGCTCTTGCTCTGCCTTCAACGGTCTACGAAAAAAACATTGTTCGTGAAGTTAAACGTAGAACTAATTATGACATATTCATTAGTGCCTTAACTATTATGTTCATTCGCTATTATAGTAGTTTAGGTCAAATTAATTATGGAAAATTAAAAAAGAAGAGATATGTACGAATTGAATAGACGTACACAAAATAAAAAGAATAAATTTCGAGATACGTGAACTGAACGAAAGTTCGGAAGCTAAATTTTTATTAGTGGAACATAATAATAATAATAATGGTAGTTATGTAATCGCCAACTATTTGAAATTTATTTTAAGAAAAATTGGACAAATTCATCTAATTTAAAATAGGCTTCAAAATTTTATTTAATAGTGAATTTACGATGGTAAACTTAACCAAAGCAATATAAAATGTAGCTTGGTTGGTAACTCTAGAGTCAACTCGGAGCAATTAAAATACTAAAACCTGTTGTAATAGCTAAGGACAAAATATAAAAAATAACGAAAACTAAGAAAAAGTGGTAGCAATCTAGATCGCAAACAGATAAAAGAAATTTCAATAAAGTTGCAGCAGAACTGAAAAATTCTTAGCCGAAATTAAAAACCAGTGTATTAAAACTTATTTACAAAGACTATTGAAATGACGGATTATTCTCGGTGGCGCACAACACGCAAATTGAGCATCCAATGCAACTAAAACCTCCAGTAAAATATGGTCTAGGAAGATGAGGACGTAATAGCAGAGAAAATGCGCAAACATTCGCAAACCTTTTCAAACCTCATAAAATAAAGATATCGGAAGAAGATACTAATAAACTAAGAAATTTTCTGCAAGCATCTCTACTATAACGAAGTCAAAACAACAATCATGTGTAAAATGAATAAAAAAAGCACTGGGATACAATTTAATTGCTGGAAAGATTATGCAAAATCTAAAAAAAACAATAGTGCAAAAGAACAAATATTTAACGCCATACTAATTAGCAACCATTTTCCTAATCAGCGCAAGATCGCCAAGATTATTATGATACCAGAATCTGGCAAAAACCCCAACGAATTAACTTCTTACAGACTGACAAGCCTCCTGCTTGTAATCTCTAAACTAACTGAAAACTTTCTCTTAAAATGTTTGAAACCACCTGCCGCCGAGAGAAAATTAATACTTCGACATCAGTTCGGTTTTCGCAACCACTATGGAGATTGATAGACTTATAAAACAAGTAAACAATGACTTGGAAAACAAAATATACTGCGGTGCACCCTTCCTAGATATAAGTTTTAATAGGGTATATCATGAGGGTCTTTTATACTAACTTAAAAACTACCGCATCCATGCTATTCAATACTAAATTTGTCTGACCAATTATATACTAATAAAATATATAAGATTAAAGCCGAAGTACCTCGGGGAAGTATTCTTGGACCGATGTTATATCTATTGTTCACTGCAGGCATATTAGCTACTGAACTAACTACAGCTGCTACGTACATTGATGAGACATAAATTCCGACCTCTCAACTTAATCTACAAGTAGTATCGAAGAACCTACAAGCCAACTTTAATAGTATACAAGAATGGCTTCAAAAATGGAAGATTAAGTCAAATTGGTAAAATCGGAGCAACTAGCATTTACTGTACGCCGAGAGACTTGTCCATCTCTTTGTTAAGATGCCTGTCAACTGGTCCAGGCGGATTCTTACAAACATCTGCAAAATAAATAAACTGGATTAAAACTACAGCAGTTATACTAAATTATCGGAAGAAATCTGTGCAACTAATATTTACTCTGCCACAGGAGACTTGCATTTTATTTAAATGACTGTCAACTAGTCCAGTTTGATTCTGCCAAATATCTAGGCATGCATCTGGACAGATGCTTAACATGGCAAAAGCATATACATATTTCAAAAAAGGAAGCAAGTTGAACTAAAACTACCACAATGATGCTGGATTAGTGATTCTACGCAGACAATTATTTAATTTTTTGTAAAGGCGTTAGCGTTGTATTGCCACTTAACCAGAATGAAAATTTTCGGTGGAAAAGTCATCCTACATGTCTTATTTTATTTTCATTTTATATTTACTTTTATTTTTATATTACTTGTAAGTATATCAGTAAACTATTGTCCTGAGACGAACATATTGTTAATAAAAACGGAGTTAAAAAATCGTTCAAATTAATTTAATTCTAAATACTTGATATCTGATTATTAAATGCCAGATTATATGCAGTTTGTATAAATTTGCATATTTGCATAATATATGCATTTTGTATATTATTTGCATATTTTGTCGTAATTCAGCATATTTTAAGTATCCGAGTTTTGTTTATCTACTAAGTCAAATTTATTATAGGCATTACTAAAAATATGTTATGCTTAAATAGCTTAAAATAACATTTTATTAAGCCTCTTCCCGTTACTTTTATAATAAGTGTGTCCAAGAATTTATTAATGCTCTTCCCATACATCCAGGCCTAGACAAAATTCCAGGAAAAACTAATACCTTAAAACTTCTAAATAAATATAAAAATACATTTTACCAGAAACTTAGGAGTACATGTGTTTCTTTGCTTTTCGGAGAAATTTATTCCCATATTCGAAAGTAATTTTATTTTAAACGTCATTTTATGATGGCTTTTCGAAGTGTAAACTTGTGAGTTGTGACATATAATAGCAAGAATACCGAAAATAGCGACTGTGCCTGGATGGATTGCACCTTATTCAGAATTGCGTATCGATGAAGAAAAAGTGTTTTGCGTAGCATGCTGCAAGATTGTGAGTAAAATTTTAAGTTTATTTCCTCTTATTAATTAATTGATTAAGTTTTTAATTATTCCTTTATCTTTTACTAACATTTATTTTATAAGAAAACAACCGATAATGTGATCTTTTTTGCAGATTACAAGTGAGAGAAAGTTCCAAGTCGACCGACATATGAAAACTCCATCTCATGCTGCAAAACTAACAAAGATGAAATTGGCGAAGAAGAGTCAGCAAACATTACTACCATATTTGCCATCAATTTCCAAGATATCGGAACAAGAACAATTTAATGAAGGTTTGTGTTAAATGTTTGTGTCGGCAGATATTCCACTACATAAATTAAACAATTTAAATGTCAAGTTATCAGCAAATATAACATTCCCGACGAGAGCACGTTAAAAAAAATTATATTCGCTGTATCTAGGCAGAAACATTGTATAGCATTGGGAAGGTTGTTGCAAAGAATTATCTTTATTCATGCGTAGATGAAACTACTGATAGTGCGGGCCGATACATAGTTCATTTAATGACTGGTATCCTTAACGTATCGGTTCCAGCAAAATCTTATTTAATTTCATCCAAACAGTTGGAAACGGCAAACAATTTGACAATAACAAGGTTTATACAGGAAGCACTGGTAACTTTCTTCTTACCAGAATCGATTCCAACAGAGAAAATTCTATTGTTTTTGACGGATGCTGCACCATACATAGTGAAGGAAGGCAGCTTTCAACTTGAAAATCTTTTACCCAAATTTAATTTACACAACTTGCTTGGTGCACGGACTAAATCGTGTTTCAGAATAAGTCAGAAACCATTTTCCCTTAGTAAATACTTTAATTAGTAGTATTTTTAAAGGCCCAATTACGAGTTCAGTTTTACAAACAACATCTACCAGGTGTTCCGCTTCCTCCTCATCCAGTAGTAGTATAGCTAGGCGGATATTGGGACGATTTGACCTTGGACAAAATGCCTGACTGTATATGACCCCTAGGTCAGTTAAATGTTAGATAAGCAACGTTATCTCTGATGCAGATGACCCCTAGGTCAGCCGAGTGTTCGATAAACAACCTTATCTCTGACGCAAGTTGTTTGTTGGCAGGTGTGATTTTTAAAAAAGCAAACATGCTAAGGCCACGTGTGTGTGTGTTTTTCCCTGACGTCACCAGGTTTTTTTTGGGAGCCGTCTGTCAACAAGCCTGTGTGTTTGTAAATGTATGCCGACAGAAAGCTGAACAGGTATTCGATTGTATTCGATTAAATTTTTTTTTATGCGTCGGGGAAAGGTTTGATTAGTGTGTGTGTTTTAAACTGTCAAATTGACAGGTGTACGCTGTGCTTGGTTAGTCTACGCTCACAGAAAATAGATTTTTTGAAAAGTTTACTTATATATAAGGTTTAATTAAATGCAATATATATACAATATTTTTTTTTATTTTTATAAGGTGAAAGAAAACAAGAACAGATATTTTATACATTTATACAACTGCAATATGTTATAATTCATTTTTTGTTTTGTTTTGTAAACTTAAATTCTGGAAAATCAGGAGGAAAAAGTCTCTGCTGTTGTTTTACCCAGGCTCGTACATATTCTGCTTTTTTTTCATCCTGGACAAAGTTAAGGGTGTTTTTGTTTTGTTTATACACATTGAGGTCTTCAGGAGCACAATCAAAAACAACAGGATTTGAAAAAGTAGATGCATCAGACAATGATCTGTGACCACTATCGTTTCGAGGTAGAGGTCCATTTTGCGAACCTGGTCGTTGTTGATTATTATTTCTACTGTGTCCAGCTTCTGAGTAACCACTATCACGACTCATTTTTGTGTTTTTTTTTTTTTTTTTTTTCTGTTTTATTCACCAGTTGTACTTTTGGACTATTTGGTAGTTGCTCGTGGCACAATAAATCAATATTTTTATTTGTATTATTATTGTTATTATTATTGTACAGAATCGATTGGAACACTGGATTAAGTTTGATTGATATTCCACAGAAACAAAAATCTACTTCACAGTTGCAGTTCTTCTGGCTCATATTTCTTAGACTGATAGTTATTTAGTAAATCGATTAATATATATATATATATATATATATATATATATATATATATACATGCTTGCGTAATATTAGCGTTTATCAATCCAAGAATTATGTAATAATTGTTCTGTGTCTACTTATATTGGGGTGGGGTGAAAGGAAAGAAATTCTCTGATATTAAATAACATTTTTTTTTATTTCTCAATAAACCAATTAAATACTAAATATACATTGTCTTTTGCACAATTTAAATAATTATTTCTATGTTGTTTACAATGATAACTTATTACTGCTCTATTTATTAGAGTCTTCAGTGAAGGACAATTAAATTTATTCAAATCAATAATTATATTTGATACAAATTTTTCCAGTGTTTTCTTCTTCGGTAATCCTTTAGTCATTATAATTCCATCACCAATAATTTCACTAATATAATTACTTATATTCTCTTTTGGAATTGCATTAGTTGTGTTATCATCCCAATCTATACTGTGAATATTATCAGTACACCAATTCATATGCGCTGCCACTTTCGTTGAAAACCAACATAATTTGTGTTGCGGTTGTACAAATGTGTGATACTCGGTCCTATTTGAAATATCATATATTGCTATTTCTCTAATAATAAATTCACTGTCTTTATATTGAAATCCCTGAATATCCACTATGAACATTTTCTTTTTTTTTTTTTTCTCTAAAAAATTTTTACAACACTTGTCAATGGATTATATTTAACAATCCGGTTGTGTAATAGGAGACAATAGGCACTAGTCTTCTCTGTCACGTTATCAGCTGTTTCAAATTCTAATCGTATGTCTACTGCTCCGTTCTTCACACTTTCATTCTGGTGACTGCAGTCTAAAATTGTAATCGGTGCTATATGTTCATAATTTTTAGGAGATAAGCACGGTTCTACGTCATTTTTATAATAATATGAGCGTTGGAATTGTGAATACATTTCATATAAGATGGCAAACTGTTTCTTTTTAAAATCTGCATTGACACTATCATATGGATATACTTCCGAATTTAAATATAATTTTATATTAGTTAAATTGCAGTGATCAAATTGACTCATATCTCGACCAATGGAATTTTTTCTATCAGATTGAAAAGTAAAAATAACAAATCTCGGTTTCTCTAATTGACTGGTTGTTTTAACTGTCCATGTATGTTTTGTATTTTGTTGTACTAAAGGAAGTTCTTGTAATTCCTAACTTCTAAATGTCACATCCAGATCGCTATTATTATCTACGTATTTTAATAAACGTAATTTTTCAACATCTGACACCACAAGATGTGGAACTTTCCATGATATTTTGTTAATTTGAACTTTTGGTTTATCTGTTGACGTAACGGGTACAGTACATACTGCATTTATATCTGAATTACTTCTAATTAAAACTAATTCTTGTCGTATATTTAAAATAACTTTCTGGAAATCTTCACACAGACCTAAGAGCGTATTTAATGGTATGCAAACATTAAAATATCCATCAGTATTAGTTATACTGGGGTGTGACAAATGCGACCAACCGGCATTTTCTAAATGTGTACATTGATTACTTGTATATGATGCATAACCTTTTAATGTACTAGTAATGCCTGGATTTCTAATACGATCAATAACTATTCCACCCAGTTCATAACGAATTTCATCAAATAAAAATAATACACCATTATTTACAAATGTTAATGTGTCACTTTTTTCACCATCTTCTTTCAATAATCGCCCCTCAATGTAGAGAAAACTTCGGGATGGTAATGTATAAATATCTTGGGTCTGAATCGGAATCCTAATTTCATCATTATTATTAAATGTAGTTGCTGAGTAGGGTTGGTGTGTATGATATTCAAAATTTACAATTGAATTATCCACATAAACACTCTCACCAACTTTTAGGTTACCAAAACTCATTTTTTTCTCTTATCTTGCAATAGTTTAAAGCCCAATGAATGTAGAAAGCGTTTATTGTTCGTTGTTAATACTTTTACTTTCTGTTTACTACTGCGGTTTATTTTATTATTATTACTTTTTATATCTGATATATTATTAAATGGTACATTATATCTGAACACCATTTTTATGAGGAAATATGTTTTAAATGCAGTCTGACTGTTATGATTTCTTCATTAAAATTGATCACTTTACCATCTTGGTCTGTTATTTTAACTATTACTTCATTAATATACCTTGTATTGATTGGTAGATAGATAACATTTGTGGGGTTTTCAATTATTTTTGTTCCTGGTAGTACTGTAGGATAAAATACATGCAGTATGTGCATTTGTTCATTATTATTATAAGAATTGGTAACCAAATTACATTCTATATTTATAGAATTAATATTAAAAATATTTACTGGAAAATCAGATTCGTGTCTCACATTTTTAACCAGTTTTCTCGGTTTAAATCCTAATAATGAACCAATATTATTCGGTTCTTCAAAGTTAATTACTTTATTAGATTTTATTTCACATTTTAATGTATTTCGATTGCTTTTAATAGAAATAGCTGTTGTTTCTGATTCCTTTTCATTTTCTTCTAAATATTTTTCAATATACCGATTAATGTCGCTAATTTCGTATGCACCATCAGGTAATACAATTTTTTTATTTTTCCCATAATGGAGAGTATTATTCGAAAAATTTACATTTGATATTGAATTATAGCTCACAAAATTAACCAATCCTATTACATATGAATCGGTATCATTCAACACTATTGGTGGGTATATATCAGAAGTAAGTAGCGATGATTTTTGACTGAGTGTAAATGTATAAGACATTCTAACGTGTTAGTTCAATTACGAGGGTAAATAGAATGAAAACAACAAGTATTATGTTATTCATTTATATAATTTATTTAATAAAAATTTTATACAGAGATGCCCACAAGTATAGGTGTTTTCTTTTAGTGTTTGATATTTTTTATAGGTGTAAAAAATTTTTACTTTTCCATTTGATTTAAAATATGCAATTACTTCTTTTGGTGGTTGTAGATTACCATAAGAATCAAAGTAGATTATTTTACTTTTATATTTTTTATATGCCACCCAATGTGTGCCTGGAGAATTCGAATTATCGAGATTTATTATTCCAGTTTCGGAATTTTTACGTATTTGTCGAGGTAATCGATCTTTCATGAAGACTCCTCGAAAGTTTGGAATTTGAAATTTGTTTGCATATTTTATAATATCAATATTTGTTAACGCTCTTTTAGGTAAATTGAATTGTCTTCCTCTCTTCATTGTTGCGGATAATTACGCATAGCCTCACTAGCGTGTAAATATAAACCTAATCCTTTTTTATATGGTTTTAAATATAAACCCTTTCCCATAGCGATCGCTTCCATCGATCTATTATGACGTTCAGCTTCAACTAATTTTTGTTTACCCTCTTTTACTTGTTTTATAGCTTCAACAATTTTGGCTGCACCTCCACCCAGTGCCCCCAAAGCACTTAAACCCGCAAATATTGGTATTAACGGTAAAATGCCACCTGTCTTAGGTACAGGTATTACACGTTTTTTTCTTTCTCTTTTCATATTTGAACCAAATTTTCGGGAGGTTTTTTGTGCTATTGAAAGAACACTTTCCATAGTTTTAGGACTTTGATTATTTATACTTTTCTTTACTTCTTTAACTACTTTATTAAATGAAACAAGTTTCTTCTTCTTCTTAATAGATTTTTTACATTTCATATTTTTATTATTGATTTTCATTATACTTCTCTGAAGTGATGTTACTAATACTGATGCTTAATGAAGACTATCATAATATTTTAAATTTTAGGTTTTTTATATTCATTATCATTGTTATTGTAATCACCATCATCATCATAATCATTGAATTTACGCTTCAAATTTAATGTTGATCTTGGTAGAATATTTACTGGAGTAGTTTTATCCAATTTAATTTTTTTGTAGTCTAAATCAATTTCGTTAGTATCTCTTTTTCGCTTTAACGGTAGTATATTTTGTGAAGAAAGATTTTCCCCCATTTCAACATCGTTATCTTCAACAGTTATTTCACTTGATGTTTTATTACGTTTATTTAACACTTTTAACATTGCATCAGTCATAATTTCATTTTCTGAATTTTTAGTATTTGTCTTATTTCTTTTCTCCATCTTCTTTGAAACTTTTCTGCTTACACTTTTATTTGGTTGTTGTTGCATTAAATTATCTTTAATATTTTTATGTGCACTATCAACTGTTTTCTGTATTTTTTCAATTAATTTTAAATGTTTGTTTATAAGACCAATACATTTATTGTTACTATGCAAGCCCATACCTAATTTTACTTTACTTTTCATAATACCCGCAACACCAAGAGCGGCGATTTTCTCACCAAACGGAGTACTTGACGATCGAAAACGATTCATTGCACTTTTAGCTAATATTTTATCTGCTTTGTGGCGTTTTTTCGTATCCTTTTTTTTGAATAAAATATATCATGTTCTTTACAAGCAACATCTAATTCATTTATAGGTAAATCACCTCGCTGCAATCTTTTTTCAAGTTTTGTTCCAGGACCACAATAGTTATACCCAGGTATGTGCATTTCGAAAGGTAATGAATTAATTGCGTTATTAATTAAACCATCCCCTAAATAATATTTCATTATTAATTAAGTGTTCACAACGAAAAGTACTACACACAAATAAGTAAAAAGCATACAGTTAGCAATATTTATATCAGCATGAAAATAATACCTCAAAAAGTGGCATTAACTGTTGAAAATCATGATTGGGACGCTTTAGATAAAAAAAATCAACAAAAACATGGACGATTATTTCCACCCACTATTAGAGGTATAGTAGCAGGATCATCGAATTGTGGCAAAACAAATATGATAATTACTTTAATTGAACATCCAAATGGTTTAAAATTTGAAAACGTATACGTTTATTCAAAATCTTTGCAACAACCAAAGTATGTGTACTTAAACAAACTACTCAAACCAATAAAAGGAATATCCTTTCAATCATTTTCTAGTAATGAAAGTGTAATACCACCGAATAATGCAAAACCCAATTCAATTTTTATTTTTGATGATGTATCATGTGATAAACAAAATGTAATACGTGAATACTTTAGTATGGGACGTCATAATAACATAGACTGTTTCTATTTATCACAGACGTATGCGAGAATAGAGAAATATCTTATTAGAGATAATGCTAACATAATTATATTATTTAAACAAGATGATCAAAATTTAAAACATGTATTCAGTGATCATGTCAGTCCAGATTTATCATTTGAAAATTTAAAAAAAATGTGTTCGATATGTTGGAGTGATAGATATGGATTTTTAACAATTGTAAAGGATTTCCCCTTAAATGAGGGTAGATATAGAAAAGAATTTGATCAATATATATCAATGTGAACTAGTGAATAATCAGTCATAATTAAACTATACACAGCTGTGTTAAAATGTTACCGAAAGAGAGGAAAATTAAAAAGAAAATTATAAATAAACGAAGAGATATTAAAAATAAACTAGACATATTGAAGCATGGTGAAATTGTTCAAGAAAAAATGTTTTTACCTATAACTAAACATTTAAAGAAAATTGAAAAAAATTTGGGGGTGAAAGACACATCGCCATCTACTTATGAATCATTGAATGAAAACATTAAAAATGAATATACTAAAACAAATAATAGTGAAATGTTACCACCATTAAAACAAATAACAAATGATGAAGCATCTGTTAATAAATCTCTAGAGAAATCTGTTGATAGTGATCCTGATGATAATGATAATGACTATGATTACGGTAGTGATATAGATGATCTCTCAATATCTAGAAAATATCTGCAAGATATGAAAAATAAAGAAAAAGCCGATGAATTTGATCAAAAATATGGTATTAGATATAATAAGGATAATAAACTTTTTATTGGTAATTCAATAGTTACTCTAGCTCCTAATGGTGATATTATTATTCAAAAGACACGGTATAAAGGAACACGTGGTTTATATGAATTATTATTTAAAAAAAATCCTCAAAATTATACTAATAATGATAAAAAAGTTTATGGTGAAATAGTCTTAAAAACGAATGCAAATAGACGACGATATAAAGCTAATAAACAAATTGATGGTAGTAAATTACAAAAGTATAGAGAAATTTTAGCACCTCTAACATCTGAAACAAGTGGTAGCGGTATTTTAATGAAGTTGACTGACAAAAATATCAATTATGTACATTGGGATGATCCAAATGAACTAGTAGACAGACTAAAATTGTTGTTGAGTTCACATGCAGCTGGAAATACCGGCGTAATAAACGAAATAAATTCAATAATCGAAGAACTACGTGAAATAAAATTAATAAAATAAGACTGAAATGACTGAAATTGATAAAAAGCGACAAGTTGTTGAAGAAATACATAAACCGGCTAGAATTAATTTTAAAAGACGAAAAGTCATTATTAAATCGATACATGATTTATTTCAGGTAGATATAATCAAGACGAAAAGTCATTATTAAATCGATACATGATATATTTCAGGTAGATATAATCGAGATGATCCCATACTCAAAAGAAAACAATGGATACAAATATATTATAGTGATAATTAATTGTTTTTCAAAATATGTTTGGGCATATCCACTAAAGTCTAAATCAGCAGGGGATGTTTGTAATGCAATGGAAAAAGTATTAAAAATATCAGTACCTAATAATTTACAAACTGATAATGGAAAAGAATTTTTCAACAGCAAATTCAAAAACTTAATGCAAAAGTATTCAATTAACCACTACAGTACCTTCAGTGAGAAAAAGGCATCTATAGTGGAACGTGTTAATCGAACCCTCAAAAATATGATGTGGAAAGAATTTAGTTATAGAGGAAGTTACAAATGGGTTAAAATTTTAGATTATGTTGTTCATAAATATAATGACTCGAAACATAGAACTATTGGTATGAAACCTGTTGAAGTTAATAAAAATAATGAAAAGCTATTACTAAAAAAAATTTACACTAATATTAAATTATCAACTCTAAATAACAAATTTAAAATTGGTGATTCAGTAAGAATATCTAAAATAAGAGGAGTTTTCGAAAAAAAGTATTTGGCTTCGTGGTCAACGGAAATTTTTAAAATTAAAAAAGTTAAACTTACCAATCCGACTACATACATTTTAGAGGATTTTAAAAACAGTGAAATTCAAGGTGGTTTCTATGAATATCAATTACAGAAGGTAAAATTTCCCGATGTATATTTAGTTGAAAAGATATTAAAAAGAAAAAAAGACGAAGTACTGGTGAAGTGGTTAGGTTTTGATAATACACATAATACCTGGATTAATAAACAAGATTTGTTGTAAATTACATGAAACATGTTTTTTTTTTGTATATATGTTATGTAATTGGTTTATACAATAAAACAATATTTTATTTTATTTTATTTTTTATTTTTTATTTAGGAATCATATCAATACCAATTTGTTAACCAAAAAGTACACACAAACAAGAAAAAAAACATGGCAAATATATATGTTATATAATTGGTTTATACAATAAAACAATATTTTATTTAATTTTTATTTTTTATTTAGGAATCATATCAATATGATATTTTTGCGAACAAAAATCATCGGCGTCGTCATCATAAACTTCTTGAAAATAAGTAGTACTCGTTGATGGTAATAATATTTTATTTTATTTTTATTTTTTATTTAGGAATCATTTCAATATGATATTTTTGCGAACAAAAATCATTGGCGTCGTCATCATAAACTTCTTGAAAATAAGTAGTACTTGTTGATGGTAATAATAATCTATTTTCAATTATTTTTACTTTCTTCTTCGGTTGCTTATGATTTTCCGTTTCTTCATCTTCATCATCGCTGTCATCCAGTGAGTGTTTACCTCCTCCGGTAGCCTCCTCCTCGATAGGTGTCTCCTGCCCTGGGTGGGGAGCCTCCAACATGGCCAACTCCTCCCCAGTTGTTACGTTGAACTTGAATCTGCGTAGTGCCAGCGCAAACGTGTCCACCTCTTCCTCCGTCTCGCTGGCAAGACGCACATACGTTACTGGGAGATTACCCAATTTATTTTTAATGGTCTCAGTTTTTGGGGTATAACCCAGGCGAATAAACACCTGGCTCCCCTTTTTATTTATTTGGCGGACACCAAATCTGTATATTCGAGAGAGAAGAAACAAATGTAAAACTGTACTATTCACAAAAAAAAAGAACAGAGAATATATTACTCACCGGAATAATTCCTTTACAATTACATGCAACATATTAGTTGGCAACATTTCATAATTAGTTGACTTAATTATTAAAGTGCATGGTATATTTGCCATGGTTTTCTTGTTCGTATGTGCTTATGGTTAACAAATTGGTACTGTTGAATATAGCACCAAAATTAAGTATTTATACAAATTCAAAAGGAAAAAATAGTCATGACGAGATGTTTATGCAAACTAGTTTAGGTCAGAGGTTAATTTAAATAAAAACTTTTAGAATATATATTTCCTGCAAATACAATGTAGCAACGACGTTAATGCAATTATTGCAAATACTAATCTTTATGAGATGTGTGTAAATTAGTTTAGATAAAACTTTTAGAATATATATTTCCTGCAAATACAATGTAGCAACGTCAATGCAATGATTGCAAAAATATTAATCTTTATGAGATGTGTGTAAATTAGTTTAGGCTAGATGTTAATTTAAATAAAACTTTTAGAATATATATTTCCTGCAAATACAATGTAGCAAAACATTAATGCAATTATTGCAAATACTAATCTTTATGAGATGTGTGTAAATTAGTTTAGGGTTAGAGGTTAATTTAGATAAAACTTTAGTATATATCAATCATTAATATTTTATAAATATAAAAAACATTAGTTTGTTGCGTCTTATCATTATTATTAACAGAATATATATATTGATGTAAAAACACAGATACACACACATACATATATATATAGCGTGATGTCTGGTAACAATATTCTTGATCCATTAGTGTGCGGTGTTGTGAGAAAGCTTGATCTAGTAAGTAACCTAATTAAGCGAAAAGATGAATTTACAAAATGGTTAAAAATTATAAAAAAATTTATATTTATTTCTAAAAAAGCAATCAAATTAAAATCTAATAGCGTAAAAATTTTTCAAAATTAGAATCATGTTTAGCACAGCTAAAATATTACAAACAAAAATTAACTTACAACAGGGATAAGCGAAAAAAAACTAAAAACCGTAACTTAGTGTGGGGAGGATTTAGAATCGTGTTTTAATAATAGATTGCGAAGTGGGGCAATTGTTAATTATAAAATAACAGATCCGAAAATTTTTTTGAATAAAGCATTTAAAAGTTTTTCATGTAAAATTAAACAAGCATTAAAACAGTCATTATTAAAAGTAAATACTGTTTTTTGCGGGAAATTTATTAAACCGCACACTGCTGAAACTGACATAAAATATTTTAACACTAAAAATCAACAGATTGATAGAAATACTAATTTGAAAGAATGGTATACTGAATTTGTAATAGATAAAATTTTAAATAAATTAGAGGAATTTAGCGAAAAAGAGTCGGGTTGGAGTTTATATGAAATATTGTATTTAAAAGTGAATATTAATAATTATTCACCAATTACTATGGGTACTAGTTCAACATTCGTTGAACTACCAAAATTTATAAGAGTTACAAAATCTGTACTAAACATATGGAATAATGATCAGTATTGTTTTCTATGGTCCATTATGGCATCGAAATACCCATGCATTGCAACAAAACATAAAAACAGAACAACTTCATATCCACATTTTAGTGGAATATTAAAATATGATGATATAACATTTCCCATCAAATTGAAATCTATTCCTAAATTTGAATTTATGAATAACATTTCAATCAACGTATTCATAATTAGCAATAGAAATGAAATTTTACCTGCATATACCAGTAAATTTGATTTTAGCGAAAAAGTAAATTTGTTAATACTTGAAAACAAAATGTCTAATAATAGCGATAGTGATGAGGATAATAGTGCAACGGATTTAAAAAATTATGGACATATATATCATTTCACATTAATTAAGAACCTATCTCGTTTACTATACAAACAATTACCGGGGTTAAAAAATAAAAGTTGGCTCTGTAATCGCTGCTTAAATAATTTTAGAAGTGAAGAAAAATTACATCGACACGAAATGGAGTGCCGTGATTTAAATGCAACTAAAATAGTTTTACCTTCAGAATCTGAAACTTTAGACATGCTTTAGATGTGCCTTTTGTTGTATATGCAGATATTGAGAGTATTTTATTAAAACATGAAGATACTAAGGCTACAGAAACTCTAACGAGATATCAAAAACATGAAGCATTTAGTATTGCATATTATCTAAAATGTTCATATGATGATTCGATTTCAAAATTTGCTTTGTACACAGGTAAAGATTGCTGTTTATGGTTTGCAAAAGAACTAGAAAAAATTGCTATGAACTTATATGAAAAAATGCTTAATGTTAAACCAATTCAATTAACTACTGAAGATATGCAATTGCACAAAGATGCGAAAATATGTTTTATATGTTCAAAACCGTTTAACGCTAGCGATAAACAGAATTATAAATGTAGAGACCATTGTCATTTTAGTGGTAAATTTAGAGGTAGCGCACATATAAATTGTAATTTAAACTATAAAAATTTCCCCTCTATTCCTGTGGTTACACATTATTTATCGGGGTATGATTCGCATTTTATCTTGAAATCTATTAGTATGAACATCCCCGGAAATGTTTCACTATTACCCGTAAATAAGGAAAAATATATTTCCTTTACAAAATATATTCATAACACTAAGATTTCATTAAAATTTATCGATTCATTTAGATTTATGTGTAGTAGTTTGGATAAACTTGGATCATACTTGGCGGAAAATCAAAAAGAAATTACCAAAAAATTTTGTAGAGATGATATTGAATTTAAATTATTACAACGAAAAGGAGTTTTTCCTTATGAATACCTTGATTGTTGGGAAAAATTAACAGAAGAAAAATTACCATGTATACAGGATTTCTATAGTAGCGTAAATAAAAAGCTTTTATCAAAATCTGAATACGAGCATGCCTGGAATGTATGGAATAAATTTAAAATTAAAAATTTACAGCAATATGCCGAATTATACTTAAAAACAGATGTATTAATTTTGAGTGATGTCTTTGAGAATTTCCGAAAGGTATGTAAAACAACTTACGGGTTAGACCCCCTACATTATTACACAGCACCTGGTTTAGCATTCAATGCAATGTTAAAAATAACAAATATACAATTAGAATTATTATCAGATGTGGATATGGTAATGTTTGTTGAGAGAGGTATTAGAGGTGGCATATCACAATGTTCTAATAGATATGCCGCGGCTAATAATAAATATATGAAGAAAAATTATAATATAAATGAGGAAACATCCTATTTAATGTATTTCGATATAAATAATCTGTATGGTATGGCTATGTCAAAACCTTTACCATATGGGAAATTTGAGTGGGTAGAGGATATTTACTCGGTTCCTAATATTTCAGAAATACCTGACAACGGTGACACCGGTTATATTTATGAAGTAGAGCTTTCATATCCACAAGAGCTGTTCGAAAAGCATAAGGATTTACCTTTGTGTGCGGAACATTTAATTCCACCGGGTTCACAATCTAAAATCCCCAAATTGATAACATCATTTTTTAAAAAAATTAAATACATTATACACTATAAAACACTTAAACAAGCTGTCGAGTTGGGTATTAAAATTGATAAAGTACATCGCATACTAAAATTCAATCAGTCGTGTTGGTTAAAAAAATATATTGATATAAATACAAGTATGCGACAAAACAGTAAAAACGATTTCGAGAAAAATTTCTTTAAACTGATGAATAATGCCGTTTTTGGCAAGACAATGGAAAATGTACGAAAATATAAAGATGTAAAATTAGTCACCAAGTGGTTAGGTAGATATGGGGCTAAATTTTATATATCGCAACCGAATTTCCATAGTTGTTCGATTATTGATGAAAATATGGTTATCATAGAAATGAGTAAATTAAAAATTCACTTTTTAAAACCGATATTTGTGGGGATGTCAATATTGGACATATCTAAAACATTCCTGTATGACTTTCATTATAATCATATAGTTAAAAATTTTTATAATAATAATAATAAGGCAAAATTATGTTATACAGACACAGATTCATTAATTTACCATATATTCACTGAGGACATTTACAAACATATTAAAGAAAATATACATCTTTTTGACACATCTGACTATCCGTTAAATAATATCTATGATATCCCTCAAAAAAATAAAAAAGTAATCGGTTTAATGAAAGATGAAACTGTGGTTCGATAATGCTTGAATTTATTGGGTTAAAATCTAAAATGTATGCAATAAAAATCGATTTCAATGAATCAGACATTGCAGAGTTAGAGAAAAAATTGATTGATAAAGGTGAGGACATAGCTGAAATAGAAAACATTATGGTGAATTTTGGCATTATAAAGAAAGCAAAAGGAATTAGAACAGCCTCGTTAAAATCTATTACATTCAATGATTATTATAATTGTCTATTTCATAATCGCACACTTAGTACAGAGGAAAATTTAATTAAATCCGAAAAACATCAAGTATTTAGTGTTAAACATAAAAAAATTGCTTTAAATAATTTTGATGATAAAAGAAATGTTAATTATATAAGTACTGATACGAAACCTTGGGGATATTACTAAACATATATATTATTTCATCTTTTCGCTTAATTTAGTTTTACTTAGTATATCTATATAACACCATGCACATGCGTCTAAATTGCGAGAGAGATAGCATATTATAAAAAAAACTAATAACGCAAATACGCACGCACACACAATTAGTCTTGAACAAACTTTGTAAAAAATGAACAATACGTGCGAGGATAGATCTATACCACCCAGGCGTAGTGGTGAATTTATTGACAATCCGGAATTTCAAGCCAAGTTTTGCTGGTTAAAGAAATGTTTCAATTATTTCAACCTACCGGGAATTTCCAGTATATTCCCAATTTGTGAGAAATGTCAAGAAACGGAAGAGTGCCAGGAGAGATTAAATAGCTACAATTTAATAAAAATTGAGAATATACATAATTTGTGTGAAGAACTTAGAGAACCATTTGAAATACCAATTTGTAAAATCTGTAAATCAAATGTCTACACAGTTATTACAAGTAGAAGCTGTTCTGAATGTACTCCACTATCAACAAATTCTGGAATATTTAATCGATTTAAGAAACCTAGAAAGAAAAGAATGGTAAGTAGTAGTAGTAGTAGTAGTAGTAGTAGTAGTAGTAGTAGTAGTAGTAGTAGTAGTAGTAGTAGTAGTAGTAGTAGTAGTAGTAGTAGTAGTAGTAGTAGTAGTAGTAGTAGTAGTAGTAGTAGTAGTAGTAGTAGTAGTAGTAGTAGTAGTAGTAGTAGTAGTAGTAGTAGTAGTAGTAGTAGTAGTAGTAGTAGTAGTAGTAGTAGTAGTAGTAGTAGTAGTAGTAGTAGTAGTAGTAGTAGTAGTAGTAGTAGTAGTAGTAGTACTAGTAGTAGTAGTAGTACTAGTAGTAGTAGTAGTAGTAGTAGTAGTAGTAGTAGTAGTAGTAGTAGTAGTAGTAGTAGTAGTAGTAGTAGTAGTAGTAGTAGTAGTAGTAGTAGTAGTAGTAGTAGTAGTAGTAGTAGTAGTAGTAGTAGTAGTAGTAGTAGTAGTAGTAGTAGTAGTAGTAGTAGTAGTAGTAGTAGTAGTAGTAGTAGTAGTAGTAGTAGTAGTAGTAGTAGTAGTAGTAGTAGTAGTAGTAGTAGTAGTAGTAGTAGTAGTAGTAGTAGTAGTAGTAGTAGTAGTAGTAGTAGTAGTAGTAGTAGTAGTAGTAGTAGTAGTAGTAGTAGTAGTAGTAGTAGTAGTAGTAGTAGTAGTAGTAGTAGTAGTAGTAGTAGTAGTAGTAGTAGTAGTAGTAGTAGTAGTAGTAGTAGTAGTAGTAGTAGTAGTAGTAGTAGTAGTAGTAGTAGTAGTAGTAGTAGTAGTAGTAGTAGTAGTAGTAGTAGTAGTAGTAGTAGTAGTAGTAGTAGTAGTAGTAGTAGTAGTAGTAGTAGTAGTAGTAGTAGTAGTAGTAGTAGTAGTAGTAGTAGTAGTAGTAGTAGTAGTAGCAGTAGCAGTAGCAGTAGCAGTAGCAGTAGCAGTAGCAGTAGCAGTAGCAGTAGCAGTAGCAGTAGCAGTAGCAGTAGCAGTAGCAGTAGCAGTAGCAGTAGCAGTAGCAGTAGCAGTAGCAGTAGCAGTAGCAGTAGCAGTAGCAGTAGCAGTAGCAGTAGCAGTAGCAGTAGCAGTAGCAGTAGCAGTAGCAGTAGCAGTAGCAGTAGCAGTAGCAGTAGCAGTAGCAGTAGCAGTAGCAGTAGCAGTAGCAGTAGCAGTAGCAGTAGCAGTAGCAGTAGCAGTAGCAGTAGCAGTAGCAGTAGCAGTAGCAGTAGCAGTAGCAGTAGCAGTAGCAGTAGCAGTAGCAGTAGCAGTAGCAGTAGCAGTAGCAGTAGCAGTAGCAGTAGCAGTAGCAGTAGCAGTAGCAGTAGCAGTAGCAGTAGCAGTAGCAGTAGCAGTAGCAGTAGCAGTAGCAGTAGCAGTAGCAGTAGCAGTAGCAGTAGCAGTAGCAGTAGCAGTAGCAGTAGCAGTAGCAGTAGCAGTAGCAGTAGCAGTAGCAGTAGCAGTAGCAGTAGCAGTAGCAGTAGCAGTAGCAGTAGCAGTAGCAGTAGCAGTAGCAGTAGCAGTAGCAGTAGCAGTAGCAGTAGCAGTAGCAGTAGCAGTAGCAGTAGTAGTAGTAGTAGTAGTAGTAGTAGTAGTAGTAGTAGTAGTAGTAGTAGTAGTAGTAGTAGTAGTAGTAGTAGTAGTAGTAGTAGTAGTAGTAGTAGTAGTAGTAGTAGTAGTAGTAGTAGTAGTAGTAGTAGTAGTAGTAGTAGTAGTAGTAGTAGTAGTAGTAGTAGTAGTAGTAGTAGTAGTAGTAGTAGTAGTAGTAGTAGTAGTAGTAGTAGTAGTAGTAGTAGTAGTAGTAGTAGTAGTAGTAGTAGTAGTAGAAGTAGCAGTAGCAGTAGCAGTAGCAGTAGCAGTAGCAGTAGCAGTAGCAGTAGCAGTAGCAGTAGCAGTAGCAGTAGCAGTAGCAGTAGCAGTAGCAGTAGCAGTAGCAGTAGCAGTAGCAGTAGCAGTAGCAGTAGC